>ML803346.1:64565-78286 GCA_009831015.1 Picea engelmannii | reverse complement strand
CAATGCAAACTACCAAAACACCAAAAACAAAGGACTGCATTATACAAATAACCTGGCCTAAAACAATCCTGTGAAGCACAAAATTACACGGCGACAACTTTGCCGGCATTATTCCCTGTGTACGTGAAGGGCTACGTGAGTCATGTGGCTTCTTGGATTTCAATTGTGCCCGGGCTGCCATCACTGAATTCTTTTACTGTATTGTCTGCAGCTTTCTTTGTGCGTTATATTTTATAACATCTGTCCGTGCATGCTTCTGAAAAGTGGGCACTGGGTATGGATGCCACACTTCTCGAGGCGGAAATCGATGTTTGTTATCAGAAATTTCCTTTTACTGTTTAAGTTTCCTTCCCTAATTCGGCAGCGAAAGGAACCGTGTGCTTAAATTCTCACGCTTTTTCTGCAACGGAATATGTATTATATATTTATTCTCGGGAATTACACATTAATTATATGGGACGTGTGCGGAGAAACAAATCATGTAATAAGTTTTGCATGGATGAATTCAGTTGTTTTTTGAAATGGAATGCTTTGGATTTTTTTTAAAAACTAAAATTTTAAAAATAAAATAATTTTAATAAAAGAAATTGAAGTAATTTATTATATTAATTAAGTTACTTTGTAAGTGAATTTTAAAAGTAATTAATTAAGTTAATTTTAAAATTTAACTGAAAAAATTAAATTTTTTACAAAGAAAATATTTTTTTTTAATTTTATATAATGATAATGATAATCTATTTTTAAGGTCATGGTCAAGCGAGACACTTAATTGGTGTATGAGACTTCTTGTTTATGGCTATTCTTCTAGCTTGTGATCTCTTAAGAGGAAATACATGTTCTTAATCATTAGGCCCACTGAGACTATATCATAAATAAATGGTAAAAAATAAATATATTATTTTAAAAATATATTATATAATAAAATATCCATATATCCTAAAATATTACATCTTCTCAAGATGAAATAGGAAACAGAGCTGAAAATAAATAAACACAAAATTAAGAACTAGATCCATCTCATATATATTATTTTTTATATATTAAATAAAATTGAAAAATAAAAGAGGTAGTAGTTTAAAAGTTCTATTTTTTGGTTGTTTTCTAACAATTTTTTCTGTTTCATTTGGCTAGAAATCCAATGATGAATGGTTGGATCTGGAGATTTGAGTCTCTAAGTTTGTATAATCCAAGTACCTCATGGGTTTTTCAACATACAAAATCCATTTAACCGTTCAGAAATACAATTTAAATTTTATCCAAATTTACATTATCAAATTCCAACCAAAAAAAACAAAAAGATAAAACGTTTAGCAATCTACCTATATTATATTAAGAATTTTCACAAGTTTATCCTTGTCTCATAGAACATCAAAATAACTATATTTACAGAATATCAAAACTACAAATGGAAATTGTTATGGATCAATAGTACTCATTGACCAGGGCCGTGCACCCTACCTTCGTTCGTTCGGGAGCAGCTTTCGCAGCTGGATCGATCCGGTATCAATATATCCGTTGGTTTCGGCAGCATCTCGATCGATCCGGTACCAACACATCTTCTCCCTCTGGTTTTTCTCGAAGGGAAGAGCAACATGAAACCAAAGCTCCCGGGACGAATATGAAGAACTGCAGATTCTGAGTATTCGTAGCCGTACAGATAATGTAAAGCCCCATAGTAAATTGTTATAGATCTTGATCCAGTAACAGTAAATAAAAATATTATATTCTATGACTCCATAGCAGAAAGCATCAAACGACGAAAGAAAACTAAGCCAATCATTTCGAGATCACATCTGCCTGAGACTCTGTATCGCTTGTGATCCTGAACAGGCGAAGAACATTAGTGAACCTGCCGCGAAGACTTGCAGCGTAATGCACACTCCCTGTCGACTTCCTGTAGCGGGGAAAGCGGAAGCGAAAGCGTTTGGTGTTGGTGCTCTCTGGAAAGTAGGCAGGAGTCCTTGTTGGATCCTCGCACAAGGGTGTTTCGGAGGGATCCTCCTCTTCTCTTATTGTCGGGAGGTTGAGAACCAGGCGTGGCCTGTAAGGCCGGGCTATTTCCCACGCTTGCGATAGCCCGTAAGGAATTATGGGAGGCTCCACTTTGCTATTTTTCTTCCTGGACAATCGAAATGATAAACCCATCATTATCATCATAGACAGAGACTTAGATTTCTCCCCCTTCTTCTTCATTGCAATCGCATTTGCATCCATATTCGATCTGAGCTCTCTGTGCCTGTGTCTCTTCTGTAGAATCTAATCTGCTTCTTCTGCAGGATTGGAAGAACCTGAGGCAGTAAGAAGTAGTTTTATACGGCACACACGGGTTTTCACTCAGTGAACCTGTGATCTACGGTACGGGTTCAGTCAGTAAACCTGTGATATAACATGTGGGTTTCTGGGATATTAGGGTTCAGTCAGTAAACCTGTGATGTAACATGTGGGTTTCTGGGATATTAGAATGAATCGGAAGAATGGGCAAATGTATATCGATTCAATCCTTTATAAAATACACATTTGCATATGGTAAAATGGATGAACACGCAGGCACATTTTATATCCGCACGATAACTGGATGAATTGCTTCGAATCTGCATGAACCTTTTCAGATATCTAACCTGGAAGCGTTTTGTGCATAGTTTTTTTTATTACGCTCTTTTGGTCATATCCCAATATAGTATTATGTTTTGCAATTAAATGTTGATAATGACTTGACATGCTTTGCAATTGGAGGCCGTGGCTGAGGATGGGAATTTCCTGTGACGGAAGTCCACCATGGTTAGCCTGGAGCGCAGGACGTCAAAAGGCTGCATTAAGGTTGACGTGAACAGTACCATGTGTCCAGTGGTTGTTTGGAGCCTATCGATGACAGAATGAGCGCTGGACGAGTGTGCTGGTACGATAAATCCAATAAAATGCGCGTGGGGTAGCCAGGAAGGGTTACCGTGGCATTCGAACTCGTTTAGGAGGGAAATTGCAGAAGGGAGAGGCTGTTCTATCACTAAATATGACAGAAAGAGCTAATTTGGTGAAAACCTATCCAGAAAAGGTTTGTTTCTATCTTTTATTTATAGTAATCTGGGTTATATATGCTGTTAATAATTTAGGCCATAAACATTTTCCAATGAATGACAAAGAGGAGTTATTTTTATTCCACTAAAAAGTAGTTTCTTTGTTATTCAAAATTGAATAAATTTTTTTTTTCAAAAGTATATATATAGCTATATTTTCTTTTTAGGAGTCCAAGTTTATCCTACATCTTTTCAACCGTTTCAATTATATATTGTCTTGCAAAAATCCCTAAAAACAGACTATAGTGTATATTTACTTATACTTACTTTGTTTTATTCTGTTTACTTAGAATTATCTCAAAAGATAAAAAATTAACCTGAGTTCTTGTAAATGTCTTCAAAGTAAAGCAATTATGAATATGAAAATCCTGAAATGTGATTTTAAATAGCGGATCTTCTCTTTCCATTAAATTTTTAATGACAAACTAATATTGTCAAACACTTAGCAACCTAGAGATAATTATCTTCATAATTTTCAGAAATAAATAAAACCCACATTCAGAAATTTCTATAAGAAGAAATACGCATTGCTAAGAAAAATATGCAACAGAAATACACACTGGACAACAACCCATAAATCACAGAAATTTAGGCAAATGCCAGGGAAAACCCCAATGTGGGGAAACCCAACGAGAGAGAGAGAGAGAGAGATCTATTATTCAACTTCAAGAAAGTACATATCAGCAACAAAACAACATTTCCAGCCAAGGAAAATACCTCACAGCACCAAATCTATCCCACAGAAATCTGCCTCGTTTTCCATGCCTAAGCGGTACCGTTGTCCAGCCTCTTCCGTACCTCGATTTCCATGCCCATAGTCCGTTGTACGGACTATTCCGTACGGCCCAAAAATAGCCACCAAAAATCTGAAAATCGCCTTGAAAACCATGCCAAAAATCGCCTCGATTTTCATGCCAAATTCGTACGGACTGTACGGAAACGTATGGACTGTACGGATCCGTAAAGTATGGCCTCCCACAGCAGAAAAATATTTCGGCAAAAAATTTACTGAAAATTTTTCTCGGGAATCATGCCCACTTTCCTCAAAAAATGTGCCCTCTTTGTTGCTCACTTTCCTCTCTCAAGCATACTCAGAAAATATCTCTAACTCTCCTCCCTATGTCTTCTCAAACATTCGGCATGTCTTGCACACAACCCAATGCATTCTTTTATAATTTGAAAATGACATTTTCCCCCCAAAAGTGTCTTTTCACCTTCCCCAACCCTAGATCCAAAGGCCAAGATTAGATATTGCCTTTTCCAAGATCAAGGGTCATGATTCATTCCCTCCAAAATGTCTCATTTAAAGTAAATTTCACTTTATTACATAAGTGCTTTATGAAAATAAAGTCACTTTAAAATTAGAAGGTACACTTTATTAAAAAGTCACTTTAATAAAAGAACCACTTAAACAACTTTATAAAAACTATTACAAAGTTAAGTGCCTGGTAGTGTGAAATTAAGGTAACATCTGCATACAAGACAAAACATGCAGAGTACCTCCCGAGCTAAAAAGCTAACACTCCCTCTTAGGGAGGGATGTACTCACTGCCATCTCCATCATCTGGTCCCATCACACTATGCTCTGTAGGAGCTCTCTCTAAACCTGGAGCCATCCGTAACATCTGCACAGAACTCGAACTAGAAGATCTTCTCCTAGCAACCTTCTGAAACCCTGAGCTCACTTCATCTTGAGCATCGGTTCGATCAACCTGGCTGAGCCTTCTACTAGTGCTCAGAAGGGACTTGCTCTCTTCTCTCGGAATGCAAGACTGATACCTTGGCGCCACCGTAGTCTTAAAAGCCTCCTCATGCTCCTCATCCGACGCTGAATCATACATCAAAGGTTGTCCTCTCAACATATACAACCTATTCACTCGGTTACCGATTAGCTGTAGCTCTACCGAGTCCACTCCCTCTCTATAGATAAAGACATATTCCCTCTTGAACAATACACAATATCCTACATCCTCCAAGGTTGAGACTGAGAGCAAGTTAACACTCAACCCTGGAACAAAGAGAACTCCATCAATCTCCAAGAGTCCCCCAAACTCGAGTTGGAATCTGTCATTCCCAACTCCACGTACAGCTCTTACCATACCACCTTCATTTACCACCTATCGTTTAGGAACAATCTCTATGAAGTTTGGGAATACTCGCCAGATTCTCGTCATGTGGTTAGAGGCTCCGCTATCCATAATCCATCTGACATCACCTCTGAATCCTCCGCTGTCGACACTAGAAACTAGGGTAACCAAAGAAAATTCTCTCTCGAACTTTGAAGCAAAATCCTCTATGGTTGTTGTAGCAGCTGTCTCAGGCCCCTCTGACTCCTTCTTCTTCTTCTTCCTCTCAGGAAAATGAGAGGCAAGGTGCCCCAACTGGTTACAACAATAACATCTGACTTTACTCAAGTCCCTTATGGAACTTCCGTTCTTCTTGCTCTTTGTCACAAGAGAAACATTCTCATCAGCTATGTCTGTCTTCTTATCACTGCTCTGAAATATTTCTCGGATCTCCTCCTTAGTGAAATCATCCCACAATCTGCTCCAATCTGGTAGATGTTCACGACCCACCACGCACTTCACAAAGACTTCCCAATCTTTAGTGAAGCCATTTAAGACTATCTTCACCAACTCAGAATTCGAAATGACCTCTGCAACAGCTGTCGGCTCATCTTTAACTTGAGCCACCCGAGTAAGATAAGAAGAGACACTCTCCTCCTTAACCATCTTGGTATCATGCAACTTAGCCTTCAAGGCCATCTTCCGGTTCTCGTTCTTTTCCTCGAACAAGTTCTTAAGTGCATCCCACATCTCCTTGGAAGTCTTTTTCTCAGCCAAGTGTGGGATAAGGTGATCCTTCACCCCATCCAGAATAATCCTCTAAGCTTTGGTGACATCGACGCCCTCCCTACACAACCCGTAGGTCGGAAGGTCCACGTCAACACACAGGATCTTTCCTTCTACACTCGGCCCGAAGAACTCCAAATGGTTCTTCTATTTCCCTATCGGGAAATCTGCACCCACAACAAACTCTTCACTGGATCCCCTCTTCACACTCAGGGAATCGGACTTCGCAGTATCGCGAGGTCAGTGGTCGGGCGTTGGAATCTCGAATCCCCGAACCCCGACAATAGTCAACGCTGACCTTTCCCTCTCCTATCGGTGTTTTCTCTATCGCGGTTTCGACGATCGTGATGTCGAGTAACTTGGTTTACCGACTCCCGAATCCCGATATACCGAAACTCCGATATAATCGCGAGTTTGACTTTTCAGCGCCTTCACTCCATCGGCGTTTCGGAGTTCGCAATATCGTGAATCCTAATGCATATGTTTCGGGACTTCTTGCTACGAAACCCCGAAATGGTGTGCCACTTGTCCACCTCACTGACCCCTGTGGCCCCACACTGTTCTCGTAGCTATTGGGATATCGTGTTTCGCGATTTCACGATTCCTGATGCAGTGTTTACGGGACTTCAACCCACGAAACCCCGATACACGATTCCACATGTAAATTCGACAGCCCTTGTGGTTCGGATCTACGGTCCTGCCCCTCTTGAGCTTTGAACCTCTTGGGAATGCCTCGTTGTATCTCTCCTGCTCCTCTGTGAGATCCAACGTTCCACGGAAATTCGCCGATTCTCCTCGGAGAATATCGTCCATCCGTCTTTGCTTGGCGATTTCAGCGAATGAGCAAGTGTTCCTTCCTCTGAGAGCTCGTCCTCCTGCGGCCTCTTGTCACTATGTTTTCCTTTGACGACTTCGAAGGCTCCAAATCCTTTCAATCTTCTTCCAACTCTGGACCTTTCCAAGAAATCCTTGCACGCACTCATGGCGACAAGTTTTCAACCACTTCAAGTGCTTGAACTTCCTTTCGACTATGTGCACACCTGTGGCAACAGTCTCTCAACGCTTCGCTCAGGTCCACAACCCTGAAGCTTCGCTCAGCCTGCGCACTCCTTGCACGGCTCCTGCGCCCAACTGCACCTTCTGAGGAAATGAGGACAAAAGTAAAACTATCTGAGCTTCAGAGACGCAACCCTGAATTCTTGTCGACGCACTCCTTGCGGACACTTCAACTGCACTCCTTGCAGGAATTCTTACTCAGATAGAGAAACTATTGAAACTCATTCCATTATCCTCTCAGACTTCAAACTCAAACATGAAATCATATACACAACATATAAAAGCAAGTGTATAACAGGAAGGAAACATTCATGAGCATATCATTCAACATCAATACACAGAGAACAAACACAAAAACCATGAATTTGAATTAACCCCCTCTATTAATCCAATTGTATGTACATGGGTGTTCTTACACAACTCTCTGCTTCTCTTCTATGCTCCTCTGCTTCTCAATAATGTTACAATACACAATGAGGGTGTCTATATCTTGTTTCCCTCTTGCACTCTAAAAGTGTCTAATCTATAATTAAATTCTATCTACTTGCATTAACTACTTTAAATGCCTTCTACCTACTAAGGATGAGAGCTAAAGGCTCAAGGTCCGTTTACATTATACAAGTGTGCCTCTTCTTAATGACTTCATTTAATATTGCGCAACAACTTTAAGGTGTTTCAAAATTTGTGATGGCACTTGTCCAGCTGTCTGTTGTCTCCGCGTTGGCTCGCTTGATGTTGGCGGTGCTCCTGTATCATACTCCCTCGCTTGAAACATTTCATGGGATCCTTTCCATGAGCTCGTGCACGGTCTATCCATGCCTCTGGATCTCTGTTTCGCTCTCCCAGCTGGCATCTTCAACTGGATGGTTTTTCCATTTGACCAGATACTCAAAGTATTGCTTTCGCCTGGTCTTCTTACTTACTCTTTTATCCAGTATGTGCTCCATCTGCGGGTTATCTGCAACTGGCATCTGCTTTGTCCACTGAATTAGTGGCTGCTCATTTTTTGTCGCTGCTTCCTCAGCTTTATATGGGTACAAATCCGAGATATTGAATATCAGAGAAATTTCGATCCCATCGGGTAATTCAATCTCATAAGCATTTGCCCCAAATTTCTTCAAGACCCTACATGGTCCGATTTTCTTCATCTTCATTTTATTATATGTTCCCCTCGGGAACCTTTCTTTCCTCAAATGTGCCAGAACCAAATCACCAACCTCAAACTGAAGTTGTCTTCTATGCTGATCTGCTCTACGTTTATACTCCTGGCCTGAATTTTGCAATCGCTCCTTCACCTGGCTGTGAAGTTCTTTCATCGCCTCTGCGAATTCTTCTGCACTAGCGCTCCTAGTCACAGTCTGTTCTGATTCCCTCAGTTCAGAAACTCCTCTCGTTTGCATGCCATAGACAACCTGAAATGGACTTTGCCCTGTGCTCCTGTTAACTGAGTCGTTATACGCAAACTCTATCTGTGGTAATACATTGTCCCACTAGCTGTGGTGTTCTGTTACCAAGCTTCTCAGCAAGTCTCCCAGACTTTTGTTCACTACCTCCGTTTGTCCATCCGTATGAGGATGATACGTTGAACTAAACAACAAGTTAGTTCCCGACTTCTTCCATAAGGTCCTCCAAAAATTCCCTATGAATTTAGTGTCTCGATCCGAAACTATGCTCTTCAGCAACCCATGAAGCTGAATGACCTCTTTGAAAAACAGGTTCGCAATGTGAGTTGCGTCACTGGTTTTCTGACATGGAATGAAGTGTGCCATCTTGGAAAATCTATCCACTACCACAAAGATTGAATCACAACCTCTTTGTGTTCTTGTCAACCCCAATACAAAATCCATGCTAATTGCATCCCACGGCCTTTCTGGTATGGGCAATGGTTGATAAAATCCCGCATTCTTCTTCCTTCCCTTCGAATGCTGGCAAATTCTACATCTGTCCACGAATCTCTTGACATATATTTTCATCCCCAGCCAAAAATATGACTCATTCAGCTTTGTGAACGTCTTGTCGTGAACAAAGTGCCCTGCCAATCCTCCACTGTGTTTCTCCTTCAGTAGATTCTCCCTCATGGAGCATTTCGGAATACACAGTTGATTGCCTTTGAACAACAATCCTTCCTGGATCATGTATTATGTCCATTGGCTTCTATTCCTGAGAACTGGATTCTCAGCTGCTTCATACGCCTCTTTAAAATCTTGATCATCAGCGTACATGTCCCTGAGATCATCAAAACCCAATGTTTTGAATTTGAACTCCTGCAACAACAAACACTTCCTGCTCAAAGCATCAACCACTTTGTTAGTAGTACCAGAAATATGTTTTATCACAAAAGTGAGATTCTGCATATACTCAACCCATTTGACATGTCTCTGATTCAACTTCTCCTGTTGAGTCACAAACTGTAATGCCCGATTGTCACTGTACAAGAAAAACTCCTTCGGGATCAAGTAATGTCTCCATTTCTTCAATGCCTAGATGATAGCATAGAACTCCTTATCATAAGTGGAGTACTTCACTTTCGCCTCGTTCAGCTTCTCGCTGAAGTATGCTATCGGCCTGTCTTCCTGACTCAAGACTGCCCCGATCGCAAACCCACTGGCATCGCATTTCACCTGAAATGTCTTTCGGAAATTCGGCAACACCAAAACTGGTTGTTACGTGATCTTCCTCTTCAACAGGTTAAATCTCTTTTCAGCCTCTTCAGTCCAGTGAAAATACTTGTCTCTTTTCTTCATGGTATCCATCATCGCAGCACTAATTCCACTGAAATTCCTAATGAATTTTCGGTAGAAACTAGCCAATCCGTGAAAACTTCTCACCTCAAAAACATTTTTTGATGATGGCCAATTCTTGATTACCTCCACCTTATCTGGATCCATCCTCAACTCATTTTCTGAAATAACAAATCCCAAGTAAATGAGTTTCATCTTCATAAATGAGGACTTCTTCATGTTTATCAACAGCTTCTCCTGCTGAAGTTTCTGCATCACTGTAGCCAAATGCTTCAGATGCTCTGCCACTGTTCTACTGTAAACCAGTATATCATCTAAATACACAATGACAAATTTCTCGATGAACTACCTCAGGACTTCGTTCATCAACCTCATGAAGGTACTCGGCGCATTCGTTAAGCCAAACGGCATAACAAGCCATTCATACAACCCCTCGTTGGTTTTGAATGTTGTCTTCCACTCATCACCTTCTCTCATGCGGATTTGATGATAACTGCTTTTCAAATCAATCTTTGAAAAATATTTTTCTCCACTCAAGCAATCCATCAGATCATCCATCCTTGGCAATGGAAATCTATACCTGATGGTTATCTTGTTAATCTCCCTCCAGTCAGTACACATCCTCGAGCCTCCGTCTTTCTTCAGACTGAGTATTGTTGGAACAACACATAGACTCAAGCTTTCCCTGACCAAACCTTTGTCCAACAAATCCTGGACTTGCCTTTTAACCTCCTCATTCTCTTGCGGCGTCAGTCTGTACGCAGCTTTATTTGGCAAACTGGCTCCTAGTATGAGATCAATATAATGACTCACACTTCTAATCGATGGCAACGAACGAGGTAATTCGTCCACTACTATGTCAGCGAACTCTTCCAGCAGTTCCTGAACTTCTTCTGGTAAATCATCCAACCTTGTGCTAGTCAGAACAATATTCGGCTTTCTGACCACAATGAATTGCGGATCCTCCTTCTTCTTAACCTCTGTAAGAAGTTCCTTCCCACTCATGAGAAGTATTGTGTTGCTTACTTCCAGATTCACTTCCTTATCCTTAATTGGAAGTAACATGTGTGTCCTCCCATTCTTCTCTAGGGTGTATGTGTTCATTCGCCCATCATGAATCACATTCCTATCATATTGCCATGGTCTACCCAGCAATAGATGACAAACATCCATAGGAATGACATCACATAATATCTTATCATTATATCCTCCTATCTTGAATTCAACTAAACATTGTTTAGTGACAATTACCTGGTGTCCTTTTTGTAGCCACGAAACTCTGTATGGGCTTGAATGATCAGTCATTTCCAGCTCCATATTCTCTACCATCTTTGTAGATACGAGATTATCCATGCTACCACTGTCTACGATAACCTTGCATACCTTGTCCTTGGTCTTGCAAGCAGTCCTAAAAATTATGGTCCTTTGGACTGAATTCTCTACCTCCTTCTTGGGTGTCAAAAGGACTTTTCGCATCATGAGCGATCTTTCGTCTTCTGTGTCTTTTGCCTCAACATCCCGCCTCTGTGCTTCGGCAATGTGAGCTTCTCCAATGTCCTTATTTTTATCTGGACACTCATAAGACTTGTGCCCATTCTTCCCACATGTGAAGCATGTAATTACTCCACCTCTTCCTCTTCCTCTACCACTAGTACGAGGAAAAGTGTTATTGTCAGCATAATCTCCTTTCTGCTCAGTATGTTGCCCTCGTTGTGAGGTTCCACCCCTCTCAGTTCGAGTCTGAGGTTTCTTCTAGTCTTCCTTGGGCTTCTGGAATTTATCCTGGGCAACTAATTTTCCTCTGGGCTAACTTCTGCCTCGGCCCCTCTGACTCTGCTTTCCGCTCAGCTTCTCCTCAGCTTTTAGAGCCATCTGGTAAGCATCTTCCACCGTCCGGATGGTTACCATGCTCATCTCATCCTGGATATCATATCTCAGGCCATTCATGTATCTGGCAACCTTTTCATCATCGCTCTCCCGATGACCTGCCCTGATGTTCAGCCTGTAGAATTCCTCAGTGTATTCTTTCACTGTCATCAGCTTCTGTCTCAGGTTCTGCATCCTCCTGAACAGAGTAATTTGATAGTCTCTAGGGATGAATTTCTCCTTCATCTTCGCAATCATTCTGTCCCAGCTTTTGATATTATGCTTTCCCTTGTAGCATCTATCAGCTTGTAGTTCATCCCACCACAATGTTGCATGTCCTTTCAATCTTGTGACAGCATGCTTGACTTTATTGTCTTCCTCGACATCTTCATAGTCGAAGTATGTGTCTATAGCTCTAATCCAGTCTAGAAGCTCCTCTGCATCCAAGATTCCCTCATAAACTGGAATGTCCATTTTTCTCTTACACCTATCCTTGCAATAGCTCTGATCAAACGCTCGTTTGACGCATCTTCAGCTGCAACTTCTTCTTCACGTTCAGCCTCAATTTCACTTTCAAAATCACTTAGATCCCCCACACTGACTGTGTGTCTTTGCACTGTCTCCATGTCTTCAAGTCTAGCTTGTAGATCATGCATTTGTCTCTCCATAACTGGATCTGTCATCTGCCTGCCTCTTCTTCTTGGTATTTCCCTATCCTCTGGATCGGGTGATTGCATATCCCTTCTCCTGGGTGGCATGGTGAATTCTCTTCTTCTCTGCTATAGAAAGCAAAGAATCTTTCTGCGCTCTGATACCAAACTGACGTCGATGCCCTCCCTACACAACCTGCAGGTCGGAAGGTCCATGTCAACACACAAGATCTTTCCTTCTACACTCGGCCCGAAGAACTCCAAATGGTTCTTCTATTTCCCTATCGGGAAATCTGCACCCACAGCAAACTCTTCACCGGATCCCCTCTTCACACTCGGGGAATCAGACTTAACAGTATCGTGAGATCAGTGGTCGGGCATTGGACTCTCGAATCCCTGAACCCTGATAATAGTCAACGTTGACCTTTCCCTCTCCTATCGGGGTTTTCTCTATAGTGGTTTTGGGGATCGCGATGTCGAGTAACTTGGTTTACCGACTCCCGAATCTCGATATACTGAAACTTCGATATAATCACGAGTTTGACTTTTCAACGCCTTCACTCCATCGGCGTTTCGGAGTTCGAAATATCGCGAATCCTAATGCATATGTTTCAGGACTTCTTGCTACGAAACCCTGAAATGGTGTGCCACTTGTCCACCTCACTGACCCCTGTGGCCCCACACTATTCTCGTAGCCGTCGGGATATCACATTTCGCGATTTTGCGATTCCCGATGCAGTGTTTACGGGACTTCAACCCACGAAACCCCGATACATGATTCCACGTGTAAATCCGACAGCCCTTGTGGTTCGGATCTACGGTCCTGCCCCTCCTGAGCTTTGAACCTATTGGGAATGCCTCGTTGTATCTCTCTTGTTCCTCTGTGAGATCCAGCATTCCACGGAAATTCACCGATTCTCCTCGGAGAATATCGTTCGTTCGACTTTTCTTGGCAATTTCAGCGAATGACCAAGTGTTCCTTCCTCTGAGAGCTCGTCCTCCTGCGGCCTCTTGTCACTATGTTTTCCTTCGACGACTTTGAAGGCTCCAAATCCTTTCAATCTTCTTCCAACTCTGGACCTTTCCAAGAAATCCTTGCACGCACTCCTGGCGGCAAGTTTTCAACCACTTCAAGTGCTTGAACTTCCTTTCGACTCTGTGTACACCTGTGGCAACAGTCTCTCAATGCTTCGCTCAGGTCCACAACCCTGAAGCTTCGCTCAGCCTGCGCACTCCTTGCACGGCTCTTGTGCCCAACTGCACCTTCTGAGGAAATGAGGACAAAAGTAAAACTATCTGAGCTTCAGAGACGCAACCCTGAATTCTTGTCGACTGTAATGCACCGTATTTTGACCTTAGGTAGTTAGAACATTGTTGTTTACTAATCTTGATAATTCAAAGTTTAGCATTTGTTTTGAGTCACTTAGACTTTGTTAGACATTGAGATGTGTACCTCTAGGCCTATTTGTATATTACATGATATAT
>ML803346.1:29556-53744 GCA_009831015.1 Picea engelmannii | reverse complement strand
AATCTTAAAGTTAGCCTACTACTTATTTCATCATGTTATTAGATTTATCATTGAGCAAATGTAGAATAATTGTGTAAATGAAAATGGAATAATGCAAAAAAAATGAAGTTGTTATTGTGTATGTTTAAATAAATTGTTAATTGTTTAGCATCCTGTGGACGGGTGCTACATATGGTATCAGAGCCCAGTTTCAAAACTGAAACCTGGGCTTTGCCACACACAACACTGAGATCTTGTCTGAAAAATCCAATTTGGGTCCAATTTGGGCTGTTAAAATTACACTTAATTTTTTAGAGGATGATTTCTAGAAACCCTTCATCTAATCCAACACCTTTTGTCAAACTTAGTAGAATTTACACAGAATGTGGCAGGTTGGCAGCGATTTGGATTCACAAATCTAATGATCTTCTTGTAAATGTTGTTCATGTTAAAAGTATCTTATCATGATGTATTTCTGACTATTTGAGAAATGCCCAAACATATAAGTGGAAGGTGTCTCAGATGGAAACATTTTCCCATAAGCCCAAGCTCTGATACCATGTAGATTTTTAATGATAAAAAATCAGAAAACTAATATTCTGTCAAACACTTAGCAACCTAGAGATAATTGTCTTCATAAATTTCAGAAATGCATAAAACCCACATTCAGAAATTTCTATAAGCAAAAATACATATTGCTAAGCAAAATATGCAGTGGAAATACACAGTGGACAACAACCCATAACTCGCAGAAATTTAGGCAAATGCCAGGGAAAACCCCAATGTGGGGAAACCCAATGAGAGAGAGATATATATCTATTATTCATCTTCAGGAAAGTACATATCAGTAGCAAAACAACATTTCTAGCCAAGGAAAATACCTCACAGCACCAAATCTGTCCCACAGAAATCTGCCTCGTTTTCCATGCCAAAATCATACCATTTTCTAGCCTCTTCTGTACCTCGATTTTCGTGGCCATGGTCCATTGCACGAACTTTTTCGTATGGCCCAAAAACAGCCACAGAAAATCTGAAAATTGCCTCGAAAATCGTGCCAAAAATCGCCTCGATTTCCATGCCAAATCCATACGAACTGTACGAAATCGTACGGACTGTACGAATCCGTATAGTACAGCCTCCCACAATAGAAAAATATTTCGGCCAAAAATTTACAGAAATGTTTCTTGAGAATCGTGCTCACTTTCCTCGAAAAACATGCCATTTTTGTTGCTCACTTTCTTCTCTCAAGCATACCAGAAAATCTCTTTAACTCTCCTCCCGATGTCTTCTCAAACATTCGACATGTCTTGCACATTACCCAATGCATTCTTTTATAATCTGAAAATGACATTTCCCCCCCAAAAGTGTCTTTTCACCTTCCCTAACCCTAGATCCAAAGGCCAAAATTAGATCTTGCATTTTCCAAGATCAAGGGTCATGATTCATTCACTCCAAAATGTCTCATTTAAAGTGAATTTCACTTTATTATTACATAAGTGCTTTATGAAAATAAAGTCACTTTAAAATTAGAAGGTACACTTTATTAAAAAGTCACTTTAATAAAAGAACCACTTAAACAACTTTATAAAAACTATTACAAAGTTAAGTGCCTGGTAGTGTAAATATTAAGGTAACATCCACATATAAGACAAAACATGCGGAGTACCTCCCGAGCTAAAAAGCTAACATCACCTACCACCATGCCTTTTGCAAAGAAGAGGAGGCTCCATAAACCTTGTAATTCAACCTTAGTGCTTGTGCCTGATCAAGTGCAATATCTATCTTAAAGTAGTGATGTATAGTGAACTTTAGTACAATACCAACTCCACCAATACCCTTTTACGCAACACCATAAAAAAACCTATGGGCATGTTGCAAAAAAATACTAGGTTCAATATATAATCAAGACATTCATCTTGGCTTGGTGGCATCGTGATTTCTATTCCAATTCTTGAACAAGATTTTATTTCTATATAGCCATATTCCCCATAGCATTAGAAGGGGACGTCCCTTTGTTTTGGATAAGCAATAAACCATAGATGCAAATGTTCTTCAATAGATGAACTCTTCAAGGACCATACTAAATTTAGTTTCTTACAAACATCGACCCAAATGGATTGTGTAACTGAGCAATGTATAAACAAATGTGCAATAATTTCTTCATCATTCTTACAAATAATGCAAATTGAAGGGCCTATACCTCCTCTATGCTTGTAATTAACACCAGTAAGTACCTTGTCGTTTAAGCATAAGTAAATGAATAATATGATTTTGTAGGGGAGGTTTATTTTCCATAGGGAATTAAACCACCATAGTGGTTCTACCTCTAATTCTTGATAAGTAAGAGCCTCATATGCAAGTTTGGCAGTCACCATCCCCAAGGTACGATTCCATGACCAAACAATATTATCCACTTCATTGTTGATATTAATACCACTTAATCTTATCAGTTCTAGATAGACTTTCCATTCAGAAGCAAGATCTCCTTCCAAGCCTAGATCACTAGTTGTAACCCAATCCTTGGAGTTGGAGACATTTAGCAAGGAAGTGTGTGAAATATCCACCAAGGAGAATATCTGGAGATCACTCAAATGTCGAACCAAGGCGGATGACAATTTGAACCTATGATCAAAACCAATGAACGGGTTTTGTCCTAGTTGAATCCTGAAACCATTCCCAACTGACTAGGCCAACCATTTTTTAACGATGAGGAAGGATCGCATAATATTTTTCCAGAAGATGGAAGTAGCTGATCCAGATTATTTTCGGCATGAAATGAGAGCGGAGATATAATAAAGAAATGCAGAGAGATATTGCAGATATTCAATAATATACAGAAATGTATCAGAGATGCAACCATAAACACAGATATACATTAATACATGATTTCTATTAATCAAAGAAATGTACAGAGACTGTAAAAATATAGAGTGAAAGACTCGCTAGAATGGTGGCAGGTTATCTCTGAGAAGAGATGTGACGGCTACTCGCATTCTCAAGAAGATGATTACAATGAGGCTATGAAGGAATTTTTACAATAAACGGGAATGCCAAAAACCCTGGACATCCAAAAACCTAACCCTAGGAGATGAAGCACCAAAAGTCATGTGGGCCCCGTTTTGGTAAGTGAGTACATCAACTTCCCGGGGTCGTAACTTTTGCATACGATCTCTATTTTAGGCGTGTGATAGCTCGTTGGAAAGGTATCATCGAGGAGATTCATTTTGGGGGATAAATCATGCCCTTGTATGTCATTGAGAACCTCTATCTAAAAAAACCTTCATTTCGACCCTTAAAATGGCCCCGAAAGTTAAAACTTGCTAAAAATAGAAAATTGCCAAAATTGCCAGAAAACTATTTTGAGCCATTTGGAAAAGGTGGGTGGCCACCGATATACACCTGGATAAATCATCCCTCCTTAGGAATAAATGGTCTCCATTGCGTTGAGTTCCCAGGGGAGAGGGAAAAGCGTTTGTTGAATATGCATCTTGGTGAGTTGCTTGTCTTGCTGGAGATGTCACGTTGCTCAGTTTGTGGAAATTTGTCATGAACCTATTGAGGTTGAGTCTGTTCAACAATTCAAGATACATGAGAGGATGATGTGCAGAAGGAATCTTTGCACTTTGCTGCAACCTTCTCGACCTGCTTCTATTGGATAGAAGGTGCTTGGGGCAAAGCTGTAGTGGTTGCAGTGTCCTTTAGTTCTCCTTTTGAATAGATTGTGAAGAAGTTGAATTTTTCAGTATGAGATACTACCTTGCGGTACTTTTTAGGTGGAACAGTAGTCGGAACTACCTCTGGTATTCTGTAGAGATGACCCCAAAAAGTAACAATGACACTACGGGGTCGAGACTCATAAACAGCATGGCGTCTCCACATATATGGTTGGCCCAAGAGAACATCACAGACATCCAGTGGGGAAACATCACATAATACCTCATCCTTGAAAGGTTGGATGCCGTATGATAATCGACACTGTTGGCTGACACGGAGATCTCGTCCTTGGCAAATCCACCCAATGTTGTATGGCTGCAGGTGTGGTGTTGTCAACAATCCCAACTGTTTGACGACCTTTGCTAAGATGAGGTTCTTCTGGCTTTCTCTATCAACAATAAAATGCAGCGGGGTCCCCTTCACCCACATCTGTGAATGATAAAGGCTCTCCCGCTCTTCAGGATCTGTTGATTCTTCTGGTTGAATTGTTGCGGTAGCAACAATAGCAGTGGGGTCCGCGTCAATGATATGTCCTTTACCACTATTTTCCGAATCAGATTCTGAATCAGGGTTCGTCTCTTTGTCTTTGATCTCTGCCACTAATGATTGTTTTGAGTGACATTCATCGGTGTTGTGCTAGGGGATTTTGTGGAACTCGCACCATTTTTCGGTGTCCTTCTTTGTCTTCCCGTGACCCTTCTTTTCCCGTGTCTTAGATTGGTTTTCAGGAAACTGTTTGTTAGGGCCATCTTTGTCATACTTTGGTTGTTGTGGATTTTCATACCCGAACTCCCATTTGTTCTTGTTCTTAAATTCTTGCTCAATTTTAACAGCATATCGATAAGCAACACTGAGTGACGAGATGTCCATAAAATCCATTTCAGTCTGGATGTATCTGTGTAGAGCCCCATGGTATTTCAAAACCAAATGTCGCTCGGAGTCTTTGATACCTAGCTTGGTACGCAAGGTATGGAAGGTATTTGTGAACTCCGGAACTGCTTCCACCTGAATCAGTAGCAGGGAACTTCTTGTTTTCAGTGCACATCAAGAACACAACATCAACACCTTTTAAGTATTTTTTGTGCAAGACCTTGCTCCGCGATCCTTTACCAAATAGGCTCCCCCAAAGGGATTTTGCAACTAATGCTTTGGAAAATTTTCTTACGTTTCATATACCCCAACTTCCCAAATACTTTGGTTTGTAGATCAGTTCCCAATTGACTAAATGGAGTCCTACGGATTTTTTGGCACCTTTCCAAAGGAAACTAGAGAAAATTTGACTGATCTTGTGTAAAATCTTCATTGGAACCTTTGCTAAATAGAGTCAATATACATGCATGTTTTGAATTACTAAGTTTACAAGAACCAGCCTGCCTCCTAAAGATAGTCATCTACTAGTCCAGTGATTGTTTTTCTTTTCTACTTTTTGGAGAAGCCAAATCCAATCGTTAACTCTATAATCATTTGGCTTCAAGAAATAGCCAACATATTTCATCCTGTGGTCTAATGGAGAACCTGGAATCCTAAATGACTCTTCTATCCTAGAGAGAATGTCATCCTCTATATTATGATAAAGGCAAATTTATTTTTGACAATTAATTTACATAACCAATGCCAGATAGAATTTAGAAAGTAAGTCTTTTAAGGAAAGCCACTCCTATAAAGAACCCTAGCCAATAATTAAAAACTCATCAATGAAGAATAAATGTGTGATGTATATACCCTTTGTAGCTTGTATACCCTTGAAAGTCCCACCTGTGCATGCCTTTTCCAGAGTTTTGCTAATACTTTCCACCACCAGCAAAAATAATAATGGTGAGAGTGGAAAACCTTGACGTAAACCTCTATGACTTGTAAAAAACTTAGTTGGTGCTCCATTTACCAATATTGCATAGTTTTCATTGGTAACACAACCCAAGATCCATTGGGACACTTCCCATTTTGGTCATATTTGTATCAACATCAACTTAAGAAAATTCCAACTCACCTTATCATATTCTTTCCTGAGATCTAAATTTAAAATGAGAGATTTCATTTTATGAGTTTTGACAATGTGCATGCATTCTTGAGCTAGACCAACTACATCAAAAATCAATCTATCTTTTAAAAATCCAAATTACTCCGAAGAAATACCTAAAGCCACCTTCACTTTAATCCCATTAGCTACGATTTTCAAAATGACTTTATTAGTGAATTTGCAAAGGGCTATAGGCCTATAATCATTGAATGAGGTTGGATATGAATTTTTGGGAATAAAAGCCACTAACTTTGCATGTTATTCTGGACTCTTTTATAGCCCTCAAAAGGTCATTCCCCATAATGTCGAAGAAATGTTGAAATAATTCCCGAGTCTAGCCGTCTAGACCAGGACTTCTGCCCTTTGGCATACTTGCAAAAATATCCTTCACCTCTTATAGAGATACATGTTGTCCCACTACATCACTTTCCTCATCGGAGAACATACGTGGTACATCCTTAATTGCCTTGATTTGTGCAATCATGTCTTCTTTATATGCTTCTTTATACATTGACCGAAAATACTTATAAGAAACAACCCTTAGATCATACTGAGAATTTAAATATTTTCCATCCAGATATGATAACTCCCAAATGGTGTTATTGAGTCTTCTATGCTCTGCATACTTATGGATGTATTTTGTATTCTTATCACCACTTTTGAGCCAAATGGCCCGACTTCTAAGTCTCCAAGTTTCTTCTTCCACCTGCAGAATCTTCCCTTTCCTCTTTTCAACAGTTTTGATAGCCTTCCTCTCTGAATTAGAGAAAAATTGTGAAGGACAACATCTGAAGACCTCACCCAACTTAAAATCAATCTATCTTATTTCATAATTCATTTTTCTTTTCTTATATCTCTACCACTTTATTACAACTTCTTTTAATTTTTTTAATTTTAACACTAGTAAATTCATCGCCAAGGAGTTTTCCAGTAGGTCCATACACCTCCAGGATGTTCAAATGAGGGAGTTTAAATCAGGTTAAATGACAACCATGCTCGATTGAATTTTAAAGGCGCAAAGGCCCTACCAATTTCTTCATCGAATTGTAAACAGAGAAGATTGTTATCCGATATTGTAGAATTAAAAATCCATGATCTTCATATTCCCAGAATTCCTAATAGTTCGTCGTTGATATACCAATCAAAATGATCCAATCATTTTGATATACCTTGAGAACCCAAACGGTCATTTCTTTAGGTAGGAAGATACGGGTAGTGGAGGATGTCAACCAGAACAACATTTGTAAATAGATTATGAAAATGATATGATAGTGGATCCAATCTCACATTGTCACCCCAAACATCTCTTGAAGACATTGTCAAATTCAAGTCTCCGCCAATAATCAAATGTTAAGCCCTAAATAGTGGCACATTTCCCCTTAATTGGGGCATATTACATTAGTAATGTTATTTTGTTTATGTCGACTTAGGTGTAATTGTACCTCCTAGTCTCCTATATATACCAAAGAAACCTTTTCATTTTGAATCATCTTTTATTTGGAAATTTATGTGGATTATAAAGAGGTTTCCCCGTCGAAGAGGATTATTATCTGAAATTCTCTCTTTTTCAAGGTGTTGAGTACTTATTCTGAGGTTTTTTTATGCTATTTTGATATCTGGTTCTTAACATTTGGTATTAGAGATCAAGGTCTTGGGGTTTCGTTGTTGCATCTATGACACCTTGGAATTTTCTCTATAAAAAAATTTCTAAGACATTTTAGAAGGAACCCATTTGGAGGATAGTTAGCAAACGGATCAAGGTATGTGGGGTTCAAATTTCAGCTCTTGAGACCTTATACTTTCGGACATATATATTGTGTAAGATAAGGTTCTAGAATCATCCTAAATTTATTCATCGTGTAATGTTAGCAATAAAACTTTTTCTATAATGTTTTAGACCATGAAACCTGAAGACTATTCATAGAAAGTATCAAGGTAGTTGTGATAACAATTTAAGCTTCTGGGTCATCCTAATTTTGTAGATACACCCTATGTAAGATAGGGTATCTGACTAGTCATATTAACTAGTCTCAAACATGTGTTCTGAGTAAAATAGTGATATCATCTTCAATTAATATCAAAATTAAGTGAGACTAGTTGCATTAGATAGTGGGAATTTTGTAGTATTTCCGATAAAAATTTTAGAATCAAATATCAGATATTGTGCTCTTAACACTCTTTACAAGTATGTTCTCTTGGTAGGGAAAACAATCAACAAGGTGTGGGGAAGTTACCATAACTTCCACTTGTGATTTAGGTGGATATCGGTGGCCACCCACCTTTTCTGACTAGCTCAAAATAGTTTTCTGGCAATTTTGGCAATTTACTATTTTTAGCAATTTTTAACTTACGGGGCCATTTTGAGGGCCCAAATGAAGGCCTCTCAAGATAGAGGTTCTCATTTATAGTCTACGGAATGATTTATCCCCCAAAATGAATCTCCTTGATGATACCTTTCCAACGAGCTATCATACGCCTAAAACAGAGATCGTATGCAAAAGTTACGACCCCGGGAAGTTGATGTACTAACTTACTCAGACGGGGCTGACATGACTTTTGGCGCTTCATCTCCTAGGGTTAGGTTTTTCGATGTCTAGGGTTTTTGACATTTTTGTTTATTGTAAAAAGGCCTTCAAAGCCTCATTGTAATCATCTTCTTGTGAATGCGAGTAGCTGTCACATCTCTTCTCAGAGATAAGCTGCCACCATTCTATCGAGTCTTTAACTCTGTATTTTACAGTCTCTGTACATTTATTTCATTAATAGAAATCATGTATTACTCTATATATGTTTTTATGGTTTCATATATGATATATTTTTGTTATATTATTGAATATCTACAATATCTCTGTGCATTTCTTTATTATATCTCTGATCTCATTTCGTGCCCAAAATAATTTGGATCAGTGGTATCAGAGCCGGTTGTTCTTGATCATTTTTTTAGTGCATGTCCTCGACGATGTCTGAGTATAGAAAGTTGGGTCTCGATCTTGTCTCTATTGAGGACAATCGCTCTCGCACACCCAAGAAACCCTCAATGGCGGAAGAAAATAAAAACGATGGAGCAGATGATCCTATCAATCTGTTGCTTGAGCAAGCTCCCACGCAACAGAGGGACGAAATGATGGAGATTTTTTCCCACATCCTTCAACACCTCTCAATAGCATCAGGCGCATTTTCATCAAGCATCCACTTTGGAGGCACCTCGCCTTTTAAGGTACAGGTCAATTTTGATATTCCTATATTTGAAGGTCAGATAGATGCAGATGCCCTAGATAAATGGTTAAATCTATTAGAAGGTTATTTCTCTGTTCACATTTTTTTCGACAGAGAAAATATCATCTTCGCACTCCTTAAGGCTCTCCCCCGTGTCAAACATTGGTGGGAAACTTACTAGGAGCAGATTTCCATAGAAGAGTCTGGAATATATGGGGCCGAGCCCACTTGGGATTTTTTTGTGGATGCGGTAAAGGAACAATATTACCTTGTTGGCAACTATGATGACCAGTACATGAGATGGACCAGACTGCGGCAAGAGAGGGGCCAAGCAGTTCCAGATTTCACCAATACCTTCCATACCTTGTGCACCAAGCTCCGTATCAAAGTCTCTGAATGACATTTGGTTTTGAAATACCGTGGGGCTCTACACAGATACATCCAAGCTGAAATGGAATTTCTGGACATCTCATCACTTGGTGCTGCCTATCGATATGCTGTTAAAATCGAGAAGAAATTTAAGCACTAGAATAAACGGGAGTTTGGGTCTGCAAATCCGCAACAACCACAGTATGACAAAGATAGCCCTAACAAACAATCTCCTGAAAACCAGTCCAAGCCACAGGAAAAGAAGGGCCACATGAAGACAAAGAAGGACACCGAAAAATGGTGTGATTTCCACAAAATCCCCTGGCACAACACCGATGAATGTCACTCAAAATAGTCATTGGTGGCCAAGATCAAAGACAAGGAGTCGAACACTAATTCAGAATCTGATTGTGAAAATACTGGTAAAGGACAGATCATTGACGCAGACCCCACTGCTATTGTCGCGACCACAACAATTCAACCAGAAGAACCAACAGATGTTGAAGAGGAGGAGTGCCTTTTTCATTCACAGATGTGGGTGAAGGGGACCCCGCTTCATTTTATTGTTGATAGAGGAAGCCATAAGAACCTCATCTCAGCAGAGGTCATCAAACAGTTGATATTGTCGACAACACCACACCCGCAGCCATACAACATCGGGTGGCTTCGACAAGGATGAGATCTCCGTGTCAGCCAACAGTGTCGATTGTCATATGACATCCAACCCTTCAAGGATGAGGTATTATGTGATGTTGCCCCACTGGATGTATGTGATGTTCTCTTGGGCCAACCATATATGTGGAGACGCCATGTTGTTTATGAGTCTCGACCCCATAGTGTCATTGTTACTTTGGGGGGTCATCTCTACAAAATACCAGAGGTAGTTCCAACTATTGTTCCACCTAAAAAGTGTTGCAAGGTAGTATGTCATACTGCCAAATTTAGCTTCTTCACAATCTGTTCAAAAGGGGAACAGAAGGACACTGCAACCATTACAGCCTCGCCCCCTACACCTTCTATCCAACAGAAGCAGGTCGACAAGGTTGCAACAAAGCACAAAGATTCCTTCTGCACATAATCCTCTCATGTATCTCGACTTGTTGAAAAACCTCAACTTCAACAGGTTCATGACAGACTTCCACAAACCAAGTAGAGCGATATCTCCAACAATACAAGCAGCTCACTAAGATGCAGATTCAGCAAAAGCTTTTCCCTCTCCCCCGGGAACTCAACGCAATGGAGACAATTGCTTCTTAAGGAGGGGGGATTGATCCAGGTGTATATGAGTGGCCACCCGCCTTTTTCAACTGGCTCAAAATAGTTTTCTGGCAATTTGGGCAATTTACTATTTTTAGAAGTTTTTAACTTCCAGGGCCATTTTGAGAGCCCAAATGAAGGTTTTTTGAGATCGAGGTTCTCAATGATAACTGAAGGCATCATTGAGCCCCCAAAAATGAATCTCCTCGATGATACCTTTCCAACAAGCTATCATAGGCCTAAAACAAAGATCGTATGAAAAAGTTACGATCCCAGGAAGTTGGTGTACTAACTTACCCAAACGGGGCCCACATGAATTTTGGCACTTCATCTCCTAGGGTCAGGTTTTTGGATGTCTATGGTTTTTGGCATTCCTGTTTATTGTAAAAATGCCTTCAGAGCCTCATTGTAATCATCTTCTTGCAAATGCGAGTAGCCGTCACATCTCTTCTTAGAGATAAGTTGCCACCATTCTATCGAGTCTTTCACTCTGTATTTTACAGTCTCTGTACATTTATTTCATTAATAGAAATCGTGTATTACTGTATATATATGTTTATGGTTGTATCTATGATATATTCTTGTTATATTATTGAATATTTGCGATATCTCTATGCATTTCTTTATTATATCTCCGATCTCATTTCATGCCGAAAATAATCCAGATCAACTTGGCACATCAAATTTTGATCAAGCCCATGGAATTGAAGAGAAGACATATCAGATAACTACAAAAAGAAATTTTCAAACCCAGAAGGGACAAAATTTTAGAGATACAGCGGAACCACCTCGAAATCAAGGTTTAAAAGTGATACTTGGCCAACATGCCAACATGCCACCAAAAAAGGGAACTTCTACACTAAATAAGCCTCTAGACAGTCCTACTTGGACTCTTGATGAAGGTGAAGAAATGTGCACAGACATAAATGATTTACAAAAGAAGACAGTAACCAAAGATGAACTACAGTGGATGATGGATTCAACTGAAGCTAAGTTGGGGGAAATAATGGATACTAAGATGGATGGTTTAAAAAGGGAGATCATGGAAGGATTTAAAATTTTCCTAATAGAGAGGCCACCTGAAAGTGAAAATTTATCCAATGAAATTCATGATGAGGACACAAGGAATATGAGTCAAGACTAGAGAAAATCCAACTTTGGGTCGAAGACCAACCAATTTCCTAAGATCGATATGAAAAAGTTTGATGGTAAGGATCCAATCACATGGACACTTCAGATGGAGCAGTTATTTGATCTACATGATGTGCCACATGCACAAAAGGTACAATTTTATTCTTTATATTTAGAACCCAATCAATTTGTGTGGTATAGATGGATTTGTTCTCACAAATCACTTGTCACTTAGAAAATTTTCATGGAGGAAGTGATAGAACATTAAGCGGATACAAGGAGA
Source organism: Picea engelmannii (assembly GCA_009831015.1). Lineage (NCBI taxonomy): Eukaryota > Viridiplantae > Streptophyta > Pinopsida > Pinales > Pinaceae > Picea > Picea engelmannii. The sequence continues at coordinate 41,778 of ML803346.1, read as the reverse complement.
AATACCTTCTTTAGCCAGTTGATAAATCTCAAGAAAAAGGGTTCAGTCGTGGAGAACATTGAGAACTTCCAAAGATTGAATATAAAGGTAGAGGATATTGTAGATGAACACTTGATCGAAGGATATATCAAAAATAAAAAATTAATAGTCTTAATTGATTCTGGTAGTACTCATAATTCCATTAACTATAAATTAGCCAAATATCTCAATTTCATTATATATCCAGTGCCATAGTTTCAAGTAATGATTACAGATGGAGGAACTATCAATTGCTCAGGAAAATTCCATAAGATCAATCTTACTCTTGAGGAATAGGTAATTAATATTCCTATGATTTCTATACCCATGGGTGGTGTTGATGTCGTACTAGGATTCTAATGGTTACAATTGTTGGGAACAGTGGATTTTAATTTTCAAGAACTTTTCATGAAATTTTCATATGAAGGAAAATAAATTGAGTTAAGCGGTATCACAGAGAAACCCAAAAATATGATAATCTCTAATGGCATGAAAAAATTATTGAAAAATGGGCCTCAGGTTGTAATTGTACAACTATTATCACTAGATGTTCAAACATCTAGGCCATATATTCCCGTAGATATCCAAGGGATCGTTGATAAGCATTCCAAAGTATTTGAAGATATTCTGATAAGTCTACCACCCACTTGAAATCATGATCATGCTATTCACCTAATTCCTGGGACTGTTCCTCCTAACATCAAACCTTACAGATACCCTTATGCCTAGAAGAGTGAAATTGAGCATATGGTCGAAGAAATGTTAGAGGATGGAATTATTAGAACTAGCCAAATTTCTTACTCTACACTGGTGGTAATGGTACTCAAGAAATATGGCTCATGGCTTATGTGTCCAAATTATAGAGAGATCAACAAGATCACTATTAAATATAAGTTTCCCATTCCTGTCATTGATGAATTGTTAGATGAACTACATGGAACAATATATTTTACAAAGTTGGATCTTCGTTCACGGTATCATCAAATTAGAACGAATGAAGAACATATCCCAAAAACAACATTCTGAACTCATGAAGGCCATTATGAATTTTTGGTCATTCCTTTTGGCCTTACGAATGAACCTTCCACATTCAAAGGTTTGATGAATTCCATTTTAAATTCTTTCCTTCAAAAATTTGTGTTAGTATTTTTTGATGATATACTAATCTATAGAAAGTCTTGGGAGGATCATCTGTGACATCTTGACAAGGTAATACAACTACTAAAGGAGCAACACCTATATGCCAAAACAATCAAATGTTTCTTTGGGGTGAAGGAGGTAGAGTATTTGGGTCATATTGTATCTCATGAAGGTGTCAAGGTAGACCCTAACAATATTAAGGCCATGATGGACTGGTCGATTCCCAAAACATTGAATAATCTTAGAGGATTTTTGGGTTTGATAGGTTACTACCACAAGTTTTCTCGAAACTATGGAAGAATAGCAACACCTTTAACAACATTAACTAGGAAGGATTCATTTTCATGGACTACATAGGCAACTCAATATTTTGAACAACTTAAAGGGGCGATGTGCAAAGCTCCTACCCTGACCACACCAGACTTCAAAAAAACACTTATTGTGGAATGAGATGCCTCGGGGAATGGTATTGGCATTGTTCTAATGCAAGAAGGAAGGTCCCTTCCTTTTGAAAGTCAGCCACTCAATTGAAAGGACTTACACAAACCCATTTATGATAAGGAAATGATGGAAATACTACATGCATTAAAGAAATGGTGCCCTTACCTAATATCTAGGAACTTCAAGGTCAAAACAGATCATGATAGTCTCAAATAATTATTGGAACAAAGACTATCTTCAGAATAACAACAAAATTGGGTGACCAAGATGTTGGGTTATGATTTTGAAATCATCTACAAAAAAGGGAAGAAAAATGTGGTGGCAGATGCAATCTAAAGAAAGGATGAATATGTTGAGGCCTTTCTTTGTGTTATCTCAATCATCCAACCCGATTGGATAATAGAAGTGAGGGATGAATGGAAGAATGATGAAAATGTGTGGACTCTCATTTAAATGTTGCAACAGGATTCCAGTTCATCAAATACATTTACATAAAAAAATGATTCACTATGGTACAAAGATCACTTATATTTATATAAGAACTCGCAAATCAAACAAAAGGTACTCTTGGAATTACACAACTCTCCAGTAGGAGGGAACTCAGGATTTTTGAAAACCTACCATAGGGTCAAGAAGGAATTTTTTTGGGATGCCCTTAAAACTCATGTTCAAAGGTTTCTCGTAGAATGTTTTGTTTGAAAACAAAATAAGGTGGAAACAATTAAGACCCTAGGTCTTTTACAACTATTAGCCATCCCAAGTTAGTGCCGGGAGGATGTTTCCATGGATTTCATCACAGGGTTACCGAAGTCTAAAGGAAAGAGTGTCATCATGGTGATTGTTGATAGACTTACCAAGTACACACACTTTTGTGCACTCTCTCATCCTTTCAAATCAAGTACAGTTTCCACCACATTCATGGATGACAGTTCAAAAGATACATGAAATCCCAAACATTATTGTAAGTGACAGAGATCCCATCTTCATTGGAAATTTTTGGACAAAATTATTTTCTTGTTTGGGTAATCAATTGGCTCATAACTCATATTATCATCCTCAATCTGATGGACAAACCAAGATAGTGAAATTTTTTCTAGAAGGCTATCTTCATTCCTTTTCCTCTGATAAACAAACACAATGGTTCAAATGGTTACCCTTGGGATAATGGTGGTATACCACTTCCTTTCATACTGCAACAAAAATGACACCATTTATAACACTCTATGGATGCCACCCACCTTCCATCACTTCTTATCTAAAATATAAATCTAAGGTTCAAGCAGTGGAAGATCACATCGAGAATCAACAACAAGTTCTCCAACTCTTAAAGGACAACCTAGCCATGGTACAAAATCATATGAAACAACAAGCAAATCAACATCGTAGTGGAAGAAGTTTTGAAGTAGGGGATTGGGTATTTTTAATACTACAACCATACAAACAAATGTCCCTCAAGCAAGCTAAGAAGGATAATAAATTATCACCAAAGATCTATGGAACTTATAAGGTGTTGAAAAATATTGGTACTATGGCATACAAATTGGAGTTGCCTGCATCTTCGCAAGTACACTTAGTTTTCCATGTTTCATGCTTAAATAAGGTTATATGTGACAAGATCCCAGTTCAAACTATATTTCCAAAACGTGACGAGCAAGGAAAAATCACATTGGAGCATGAAGCTATCACTGACACAAGAATTCAGCAGCCGAGGAATAGATTCATTTCAAAGTATATCATTAAGTGGAGGAAACTACCTACTGAATATTCCACTTGGGAAGATGAGTCTTTTATACAAAAGCATCCATAATTACTCAAGCATTGCGAACAACACTTTTATAAAGCGGGGGGGGCATGTTAATCCCTAAATAGTGTCACATTACCCCTTATTTGGGGCATATTACATTAGTAATGTTATTTTATTTATGTCGGCTTAGGTGTAATTGTACCTCCTAGTCTCCTATATATACCAAGGAGACCTTTTCATTTGGAATCATCATGTATTTGGAAATTTATGTGGTGTATAAGGAGGTTTCCCCCTTGAAGAGGCTTATTATCTAAAATTCTTTCTTTTTCAAGGCATTGAGTACTTATTCTGAGGTTTTTTTTATGATATTTTGATATTTGTTTCTTAACATTAAACCTTCTTACAAGAGAAAGCCGCAGTCCAACAAAGGCTTCTAGAAGTTATCTCTTTCTTTGTATGGCCCATAACATTTGAGGAGAAAGACTTTATGTGTAACATATTTCAGATGACCATGTAGCAGAATACATGTAGAAATGGCATAGGCATTCAGATAAACATATCCATGGTTCCAACTTGATACCCCCAAAGCACCCATTAGGATCACATGCTACACATTCCCAAGTTGGATAGATTTTGTGAAATAAATCAATGGCCTTGTCACTGTTTGACATGGTTTCTTGTGAAAAGATAATGTCTAGTATTGTTGTAGAGATCAAGTGCTTGAGGGATATAATTTTGTTAGGGCCCCTAATCCCTCTTAAATAGTGAGAAAATAATCATGAGGAAACCTCGAAGGAGGGATGTGAATCTCTAAGGGCCCTATGGGGAGGAGATGAAATTTGCAGAGGGGAAACACCAACATTTTAGGGAAAAGGAGGATCCAATCCTCCATCAATATCTCCTTTCACAAATTTATCTTCTCTTTTACCAGGTTTTTTATGCACTATGATATTAGACCTATCAATAGGAACATATGGAGAAATATGCTTGTTAATAGGTAGAAGAGGGGTTGCCGACAATACTTCTTTATATGAGGGAATGTGTCCTATAGGACTAGGAGAAACCTCCAACAACCTATGTGAGTGATATTTTGACCTATCGTTATAATCAAGTAAAATATTTAATGAACGAAAAGAATCATTACCCAAGGCATCATTTCCAGACCCTTTATCATTGCTCGAAATAGAGGGGAGGACAGGGTGTGAGGCATTCTCAATCATTCCAAGGGCTTGTATCCCAACCAAACTGGTGGGAGGAGGAAATAACATCTTTTTGATGTCTCCAACCTAAACCAAGGACTCCTGACCATTTAAATTTACACTTAAACTAGGGGGCTCATTTTTTAACTTACTTAGAACTAAATCCCAAAACCCCCCAAAAATATCGACTAGCCATTCTTCATGAGACTTAAGAAAACTCTTGTCATCTTCAGAGAGGGAACTAAAAAAGGAAGGGTAGTGAGTATACATCTTACCAATAAAAGAATCCCTTCGGAAGAATATATCCTCTAGGTTAGAGCCCAAAACCCTGGGTGAAATATCCACATAGGCCCGATCATCCTCACACTTCTTCACCGAGAGACAATTATATTTAATATGTTTGGGCTTCCAACATTTATGACATTCAAATGGCTCCCACGAGTAGTCCAACTATTGTGTGAAAGAGGATTCATCCCAAGATATGTATATCTTTGTTGGAAGATCCAAATCTAGATCCATATCAACTAGAATCAAATACAAATGTTTATTGTTCCATCTAATTGATTGTCCATCAAAATATATGAATCTGCTGACTGAACTTGTAATTTCCCTGAAGAATCGCACCATACATAGTTCTAATGGAAAATTAGAGAGCAACATCCAAATATATTTGTTAGTGAATGACTCATAAAGTGGGTTAAACCCAGGTCTCCAATGCTTAAGCATGAGAACTCCTCGACCTGGAATCCATGGATGGTCTAGGATTTTTTGAAGATATTCCTCCACCAGAAAATGAAAGACGATCCAATGATTTGAAGAAAAAGTATACCTAGGGTAGTATCCCACAATGAGTTTCCAATTATTTTGGATCTAGTGAGAAATATGTGTCTTCCAAAGTTTAATATAAAAGAATTTTTTAACCAACACTTTTGCAGCCAAAATCGCAACCCTATACATGGAATGGTCCTTTCCGAGACAAAGGCTTGGTCTTTCTGGTCATAACTTACATCATTTCCCTTTTCTATTTATTTATCTGATGACTTGACACACTTGTTCCTTCCAGCCCCATCATGCCTAAAATCAGAGCGTCTTTTGGATTCTAAACCCCCAACCCTAGAATCCAGTTCATGACCAAGGTTTTCGGGAAAACTAACAATTTTTACTCGGGACAGAGATGGATTTACCCCTATATATTTTGGAAGTGTGCTAAGAGCCTCAGGACTGGGCCCTCTCATGATCTTCACGTGATTATCCTTCCTTCCCTCACTAGTTGTTTTGTCAGAGCGATCTGTCCAGGCCACATGTGTATGGTCAGGTACTCGATCTTCCAAATCTTCCACTGGGGCTACCTTATGGAATTCATAGATGATATTATATGTCTCATAGAACAAGCATATGTACTCGTGAGCCCACAATGGGTCCTCATCGACCGAATCTAAGTCTAGAAAGGAAGACATGTCATCATACAATAGAGTTTCATGTCACCATCAAAGATCTACAGAAATTATCTCTTTCCTATTTCACTTTATTTCTTTAACACATTTTAATAAAAACAATTTTTTATTATAAACAACATAATTTGGAGTTTGGTGTAAATACCATTTTTTAATACAAAACAAAAATTTATTAGATATGATATAATTTGGAGTTTAGTGTAAATTCATGTGAAATCCAGATCTATCAAGCAGAAAGAGGGATCAAATTTCTTAAGGTGTAATTTATTTTTATTATAAAGGAATTAATATTTTATATGTTGTCATATATAAGTAAGTGGTATATATGTGTGTGTGTAATATGTAATTGTTAGTGCACTTGTTTTCGTTTAATTGAGTCAACTTTATTTTTATTATTGTTAGTTTTTTTAAATTGAGTCCATTTTAATTTATTTTAATATAACCTTATCTAACATAATGAGGTTACTCTCAGTCCAATAAATTACTATGAACACTTTCTCTTTTAGAGAAATTATGTATTTATTTACAATTTGTTGGAAAGGGGAAATGTTTGACCTTTCACATTAGGAGTTTCTCTTAATGAAGGTTTCAATTAGAGCTTGCAATATTTGGCATAGCATAGGGAACCTTTACTGATTGTGCCTACACAACTATTATTAAGTTCACTCCCATCAAATCAAGTTAGCCTCATATTAATCACCAGTAACCATTTTATATTAACCACTAGCAACTAATTGAATCACAACATTAAGAAGAAATGGCCAGTTGCATAATAATGGTGTACACGAAAAGTAAAAGTCTTACTATCATTGCAACATAAACAAGCAAGGGAGTAGTTCCAGATGATGCATACACGAGAATGAGTATCCAAAAGGTTGCGAGTAACGACTTCTCCTCCTTAATATTTCATAGAATTTTCTACAAAGGTACAAAAGAAAAGGCATTTCCCACATCATGGTGTATTTTATTTATAGTAAAGAGGGAAATGGAGGTTAATAGTTTTGATTTCTCCACTTAGTTATTTGGTTTCCTTCTTAACTTTTCAGTTTCTTCACTCAATTGTATTTTTCGCCATTTAGGAGTTCAATTTCTTCTCTAGTTCTAACTCCTTTCACAATTTTGACTTCCTTCTTGGTCTTTTAGTTTCTATGTTTATATATATATATTTTTTTTTGGCCACCTAATGGTTCCTCTCCTTTCTTGACCATCCAAAATTCTTGTACTCCTGTGCCACCAGGAAGTTTCATTTTCTTTTGTCAGTTTGAACTTTTTTTTCTTTGAATTGTTTGAATCTCTTTCTTCGCTATCAATTCCCTTTGTAGTCTTCATAAATTAGCTACATTTTAGTGAACCAATAACAAGGTGTGTGGAGTTACCTTAACCTTAAAAAAAAATGGTCATTGAATTCCCTTTTAAAATCCAAACTAAATCTGGCTTAGAGAAGGAGCGGATCGATTTGAGCATCCAGACCAATCAAGAGATCAAGACCTACCAGAAAAAGGTTTGAATAAGGGACGACCCAACTTGAAAATCACGTTGATCATCAAATTAGGAGGACAAGAAAAAAATACTTCGAAGAGGTCAGAGGAAAAAAAATCAGGTCGAATTTTGGGATAATGGAAAGACCGAAAAAATAAAGGTGAGAATAAGCTCAATCTGCAAATCATGCTTGATTCTGAAATTGGCCCTGATTTTCAAATTTAATGCCAAAAGAGTTCGAACAATTAAAATTAAGGGAAAAAATCAGAAGGAAGGTAAGAGCTCAAAAACTCAATTGAGTAATAAGTTCAAGCAAGGAAAGAAAACAAGTAAAAATCATGTAAAACATTAAGGTTCATTTTAATTAACCATCCAATAGAATGATGACCAGGATGTCAAGAAATGAAGAATCAAAGCCACTATAAATCCAATAAGAAGAAAACATACTCAGACAAATGAGAAGGAGAGGCCCTAATTTTTTCCCAAAACTTGGAGGGTTATTAAGGGCTCAAGAAATAGAGACATAATGGGAAAATCCATGATTCTATGAATCATTACTTATTCAATCATATATTTTAATGGGAAGCCATAAATTTCAATAGGAATCATACCTTCTAATTCAAACAAAAGGTTTTTTTAGATCTTTCCTTTGTAACATGAAATCAAAGTATCTGATTCATGTAGCTTTAATGATTTATAATCTTTTCCTCAAGACAAAAAGTGTGGAGTTAATTTCTTTTAATCTTTTTGTGATGTTTCAGGAAACAATCATAACTACATTTTTAAACTTAAATGGGGTCGAATATTTTGGGTTGACATGTTGTTTCACTTTCTTGTGGTATTTCTCAATTGCTCATAAACATCTATAGCCCTAGTGGAGTCCACCCGACATCACAAAGTTTTCTCTTCTTCCAAGGAAAACCCACATCCCCAATAAAGATATCTACAATCCCCCACATATGAATGAATGTTATTTCCCAATCATTTTATGAAATTAAAAAGTATATATTCTATAGCAATGATGGATGAGGAAAATAGTAGGTCTTTCCAAACAAGTGGGGATGATGCTTATTCTTAGGAAAATATTTTCCTTGTTTGAATAATAACAATATACCTTAAAAGATATTTATGTATGGATGTTTGACTAAAAATCATTCACACTTTGGTCCTTTAATGTGAGTGGATAGTATCTTCAATTTTGTTGAATCATCACTTAATCGAATTTTCAATCCTTTTGGGGACTTGGGTTTGCAAGGAATCCCCAATTTGGCTATTGTTTTAAATTTTTTATATAGCATAGAACACTTATTAACATATTATTTTTTTACAGCATGGATGAGAAGTAAAATGAAAAGTAAAATGAAAGATTACAAATATCAACAAATGTGCCTAATTTTTATAAGACCCTACACTTAACCATGGAAAATCAAAATAGTTAAGAAACGGAAAAGCCATTCAAGGTAAAAATTATTTCCATAAAGGAAATATATGTAAGATGAAACCTCAAAGAAATATAAATTACTAAAATAATGTTAGGAAGCAATGTTGAAAATAAAGAGGCATGGTGCCTAATTCCAAGGGTTGAATATGCCTGTTTCGGTCATCCCTTGAGTCTTTCTAGATTGTTAAGCCTCTCTTTCCATAATAATAATCTTCTAATATTTTCTTGGGATTTTATTTGTGGCAATCCCGTGAGTCTTCCTAGATTGTTAAGCCTCTCCTTCCATAATAAAAATTTTATAATATTTTCTTGGGATTTTATTTGTGACAAATAAATCACTAGGGTTGAAATCAAAGAGGATATGAAAGTGACAATTACACAAACCTAAAGAAAAACAAATTAAAATACCAAAAGATGAAGATGAACAACAAGGAAATACAAAATATGAGATTAAAATACCAAAAGATGAAGATGAACAACAAGGAAATACAAAATATGAGAGAAAACCAAAAGTAAATTCCTAATTACAATAGATTTATGAGGCATATAGTAGGAGAAATAAAATTTCAAATAATAAAATCAAGTTTGAGTGGACAATATATTCTTGCGATGCAAATCATCTATCTTTGCGAAAAAATCAACTGTAATAAAAATAAGTTATTCAGGAAGAATGACAACACATTTTTTATACATCATACTCAATTTATAAGGACACATGAATCACCAAAAATCCAATGCTAAAAAATAATTTATAAGTAAAACGAGTTGTTATGAAAAACTATATAGAAAAGTATCTTGTTTATACTGGTTAAATACCTCGTTTGTCTCAAATTGTCTTGATTATTGATTTATTACCCCCTAATGCTTCCAATTATTATGAACTAAGGTTTTCCATTATATGCACATAGCAAGTACAATATATTTTACTCATGGGTTCCAACATTATTTGTGTTTGGAAAGGTGAATGTTTTCTTCAAAAACTTATTTCCCATCATGTGCATATCATAAGATAGATATATTTTCAATATTCTATTGGCCAAGTTTCATCTCTGTACATGCCATGAAATTTTTCCAAAAATACTACTTATATTCCAATACATGTTTCCTTTTTCCACTCATTAGCTAGTGATACATTCCACCCCTGCATAAGAACATTGTTTAAACATAAGGAAGGTTTTGATTATCCAAAAGGAAATGAAATACAATACAGCCTAAAAAAATATGAAAAAACGTTTTTGGAATCATCCATAAATAAATTTTTAAATGAAATTCTAAGATTCACATGATCTAGAAATATGTCAAATCTTATGAAAAATAGGGTCTTCAATGCCTCAAGGGAAATTGTTTGTGTGATTCTATCCTCCTTTTTCCTAAGCAAGTAGAATATTTACCAATGAATTATGTACGAATTTTGTGTTGATGATAATATCATGATTTCCTTCTTCCATTAATTTGAATATAGATCATCATATCCTTTTCATCAATATAGTGCAAGGTACACCAAATCTTCTTTTATTTGATATGGGAGAACATAAATTTAGATACACAATTGAAATCCATTTCCTTGGATCTCGAATGAAATATCAAAATAGGGTGCAAATTAACACATCCTATTCCATGCTAATTCAATGTCAATGTGAGGTGCATGTAACTCTAATGACGCAAGTGATATCAAATAGTTATGTGTACCTACATAATCATATCATTTGAACATAGAGTAGGTTTTAATCAACAAATGGAAATAGAAAAATAAAAATCAAATCAAATATATATCATGCTTTGGGATATGATTCATAAAACAATTCTTCAACAAAATCATTTGAGTTTCATGATATAACCATGTTTCATATTTTTTAGAGGGTAGATCGTCCAAATATATGAAACACATTTCTTCATTTGGAATTGTATCATAACTTTTGTGTCCTTTATTTTGTTAGGTATGAAAAAGTATTTGTAAGTAGGTGAATAAACATGGATAATAGCGACGCATCATCACATAATTCATCAATTGATTTACTACAAGAACCATTTTATTTTCAATTAGGTTGGAGATTTTCTTCAACAAACCAACATTGGAATACTCATACAAAGTTTAGTGTATGAATGCAAAATAATATCATACCTATTCGGATGTTTACATCCTAATTTTGATTTTATCATCTCCTATTGCAAGGAACATGGAAATGTAAGGAGAATCGTCTTTATCAAATGCACTCCTTGAATTTTCTAGGAGGCTCCAACCCCCTGATTTACAAGCTCAAACCTGAAGGAAGCTCCAACTCTTTGTATTATCCAGCTCCAAATGAAAGGAGGCTACGACCCCATTTCCTTTCCCCATCATGTCTCCCTGAAATATAAGTGTAGACTCAACCTGTCACTACCACTAATACTGGATACATCAAATTGTCACTGTCAATGTCAACTTGTCACTGTCACTGTCATATCAACTTGTAACTGATGATCAACCAAACATCCAACCTGTCTCTGTCCGTGTCACCATCTCTATCACTATCACATCAACCTGTAATTGATGATCAACGAATCATTTAACCTATCACTGTCCCTGTCACTATCTTTGTCACTGTCACTGTCAATGATACACCACCATCATCAACTAGATCCACTCACATAGATAATACATCAAAATGTATGCCCAACATCAAGTATCCAAAATATGTACCTTATGCCAAAATATGTACCTCAACCATATACCATCTCACTCATGATATTTCTCAATCATGCCATAAACCATGTTCCATAATATATGTCAAAACAAGTACCATGACATCAATGATGTTCCTCATACATATGTCAACATCACAAAGATGTTCCTCTAATAATGAACCATAACATCCATAAACCAAGTACCAAAGATATGTTTCAAGCACGTATCAATATTACCAAAACATGAACCTCAACCATATGCAACCATGTACCAAAAAGGCCTCCAATACATGCCTTAATCATGTGCCAAACCATCCATGATACAAGTGTTATTGGATAAATTGGTAGGTGAGGACACTAACTGATCTCCCTAGATCCACCTGGATCTAGAACAAAACACACCAGAACATGACGCTTTCCTTAAGTTTTAGATATTGAATTTACTAACTAAAGAGGGATAGGTGACATACCATTTAAACGTCGCTTCCTCTCTCCATAACCATCCTAGCTCTATTCCAACACTCATACAATGATGAACCTGCAAAAGAACGCAACCAACCAAAGTGATAGTAATAGCATAAACTCAATATAAACCTATGTATGTGATCAAGGAATCATACAATAAAACACAACAAGCTTTAT
>ML803346.1:14688-29506 GCA_009831015.1 Picea engelmannii | reverse complement strand
GACAAAATGGCTCATCTAGCCAAGCTAACAATCTCCAAAGCTCAATCCAATCCAAGCTAATCCAAAAAGCTAACCTTCTCCATGAGAGCTCCTCTCCTTTTATAAGTTGAAGAGGATAAGGTGAGGAGGTTAGGATGATCCCATTAAATCATGAAAGTGAGTAAGATCCAAACCATTCAGATGCCACCTCACCATGGAAGTTTCTCCTTCTAGAAGCATCGAGAAGATGCTCGTTTTTTCTCATGTATGAGCATTTTCGCACCCTGCCTATATAGCAACATGCGAACACTTCGCGACCTAGCTATGGTGCAGCCTACGAAAACTAGGCATTTTCGCACCCTAGCTATAGTGAAGCATGCAAAAATCCTCTTTAATAGGATTTTTACAAAGGGAAATGCAACTTCTTTTCTCAGGAAAAGTTATTCTCCCTTCTTTCTTCAGGAATCAAGCTACTGACCCCTGTAAAGGAAACAAATAGGTTTACATCATTAATGGTCATAGGGATGACGAAAATAATGTGTAACAGAGAGCCCCCCAAAGTATGAAGTTAGAACAGAGTGATAGCTGAAATATTTTGTCGAGTGTGTGTAGGGAACAAGGAACAATCGGTCGAAAACTTGCCAACAAACAAGGAAACAGTACAATAATATATCATCACTGAGGTAGGCATTCCCATATTCAGAATACAAATGACTCATAGCATAAATGTCAAAGTGCGAAGATCCATGTCAAGTAAGATAGGTCATGGCCACCAAACATACACTGTGGATCCATGCCAATATGACTCAAATCTGAACATAGCCACCAAAAATACATTGTGGATCTATGTGTTAAAGACTCAAATTTGAACATAGCCACCAGACATACAATGTGGATCTATGTAACATTACACTGAATATACTCCAACACAACCTGGATCTATCATAAAATATCCAGGGTCTTCATCTCCACCACTCTATAGTACGAATCTAACCATGTGAATACATGTGCTGAAGTCGAACATGGTAGAAACCACTTGATTATCGGTTATTAGTGTATACCATTAACAAGGGCGAGGGAAATCACCATTAATGTCAATGACTCCCAAGGTACTCTGGTACAATCCAACGAATGTAAATCAATGAGCTAAGGTTGAACACTCGACGGAATCTCTCGATCAGGGGTCGATAATGAAAACCCACTATCGAAAGCGAGGAAGCCTGCCATTGAGACATGCAAGTTCCAAGGTACCAATTAGTTTCTAAGTCTAATTCCTGGATAATGAGTTGAATTCGACAGGAAAAGACTCGTCACAGGAGGGCCTTAAGGTATCCCACATCAATGACACGAAACAAGTAACAAGATTTGATGTAGATCATAGTAACAAGTGATTCAAGACTAACTCAGGGATGGATGACGCAATAGAAGGCTTAAGGACTGCAGAAAAGGCCAACGCAATAGAAGGATTTTTGGGTTGAACATATCTTTGAACATATTGACGACATGACAACTGTCTTGGAAACACTGACTCAACAACAGGGATCACCGACCAATTTGTAATCTTATAAAGGAGTATGTTCAAGAGACAAGTGGATTTTCCCAACCTAGACACAAGGCGAGTGAAAGGGTGTCATGTTCAAAAGCGACTCTTCCATGGAATACAGGTTTAGACACATTTCTTTCCCAATTTTTCCCCCACCATTACTAGCGAGTACCTCTTTATTTTTACGCAAGCTTGAGGAGGATAACATATGCTTGTAAATGTAAGCTCATCCTTCAGATGAGTCATTCAGAGTATATTTAACGAACCCTAAGAAGGAGTGGTTTGGTCCCATATGGGCCTTTCGATGTTTGTTTTACGAGTCCAAAGAAAGAAAACTCATGGGTTTTTCATATTTAGAGAGTCTGAAAAACACTTTAAGAGAACTCTCTCAGTTCCTTTTTTGTAAAGTAGTCTGATGAGACTGAAAAAGAGATAAAATATCACTCAACATATGTTTTCTTCAAATACTTTAATGAGTGTGAAAAGAACAAGGTCGCTCGACAATATTTTCATGTTTAGAGAGTCTGAAAAGAGCTTAAAGGGAACTCCAGGGGGTTCCTTTTTCATATAACCTTTACGAGTTCGAAAAAGTGATAAAAGTTTACTCGGTTACATTCTCATTGATTTACAAGCACGAGAAAGAACAAATACTAAGCTCGGTAACTTATTCTCATGTATTTACGAGCATGAGAAAGAACAAAGACTAAGCTCAAGATTGTTTTCATTTTTACACAAGCTTTAAAACAAAACAAAACTATGCTTGGGATAGATTTTAATTTTTACACAATCTTAAAAACTAAACAAAACTATGCTTGACCTAGTTTCATTTTTACACAAGCTTGAACCAGACCAAACTATGCTTGAGGTAGGTGGTTTCATTTTTACACAATCTTGAACGAGAGGAAACTATGCTTGAGGTAGGTGGTTTCATTTTTACACAAGCTTGAACTAGAGGAAACTATGCTTGAGGTAGGTGGTTTCATTTTTACACAATCTTGAACCATAGAAAACTATGCTTGAACTTCCCAACACATAACAAAGGTATGGTCGGTACTTAGCCCCCAGATTAAGAAGCTAGAGACTTAATTTCAGTATGAAGTCTAGAGGCTGAAAGCAATTCCCCCAAAGCTTCGGTTCGTCAAACTGCAAAGCCGGAGGAAAGGAAGCTTCAAATACTAGATGAAGGACTTGAATCAACTGAGAGAGGGAAGTTTGTTTCATTTTTTAACAATCTTGACACAGGAGAAGAACTATGCTCATAACCTCTGTTTCATTTTTTAACGAGATTTTCGTAGGCAAAAAACTATCCTCATAGCTGGCTTCATTTTTTAACGAGCTTGAAATCAAAAAATCATGCTCGAAGACCTCTGTTTCATTTTTTAACGAGGTTGCCTCAGATACGCAAAAACTATCCTCAGAGTCTCTCTTCTTGATCATGGATTCCAGGAGGACAATGCTCCGGAATGACACCATGTCAAGGGACAAAACTTGGTCATGGCTTCCAAGAGGTCTTCACTGGAAGGAAGAAACACACTCTGGAAGGACACCATGTCAAGGGTCACGATTGGAGTAAAGAGATCAGGCTCTAACAACCCTATCGAAGATATCACCATGTCAACTACTGGATCTAAGTCATCAAAAGTTGAAGCCATGGGTGACAACGCCACATAATTGACCTGTGGCGGGGGCAATGTTGTCTGCATATAAGCACCATTTAGGGAGGCAATCTAGTTGGGGTCAATGAATGAAAGTTGATCAACAATCACAACTCATCCATCATGAGGGAAAGATATCACACGAAAAAGAGTAGACACAATAGCTTTCATGGCATATACATAATCTCACCCAAGGAGTAAAGCAAAATCCAAGGGGTCTTGGACTACCATGACGTCAATAAAGAAAATTTTCCCTCCCAAAGTTACAGGAAACTGAGGAAGGGTCCCTAAAGGTTGACTAGTTATTTTGTTAAAAGCTAAAAAATTCTACGTAACCGGCAAAAGATGAGGAAAACCCAAAGATGCAAGCAAAAGAGGACAAAATACTAACGGACACACCTTCATCTATCAGTGTTTGAGGAACGTCTCGACCACAAACCTGTACTATAATCTGGAAAGGAATGTGAGAGGGAAGATGAGGTCCAGTTAGCACACCCCAATCAAAACGGATGGCCTCATTACTTGGAGGGGGTTCCACGGGAGAAGGATGAATACCCACCGGCATGGTAGATTTTGTATCAACAATAAAAACATGGGAAGTATCGGATTTACTCTCTAGTGGGAGACTAGGATCGACTGATGGAGAGATCAGATTAACCACTTGGGTTTCATTCTCCAAGGGGAGAATGGGGTCGACAGGTGGAAACAGATCGACCGCTTGGGTTTCACTCTCTAACGGGAGAGTGGGATTGACCGAGGATGGGATCAGATCAACCACTTTGTTAACACTCTCTAAAGGGAGAGTGGGATCGACCAAATATGGGATCGGATCGACCACTTTGTCAACTGGTTCAATTAAGGACGTGATCAGATTGACGACATGATCAATCAGATTGACTAGCGACGGGTCCGGAGTGATCATTCCATCAACTACACGGGGGTTGAGAGAAAACTTAAGATAAGCAGCTGGAAGTTGAGGCTGTGAAACAGTCATGTCTTCCAGTAATTTCGAGGCTTTGTCCATATGAGGGCAAAGGTGATTTAGATGACTCCCTTTGCATAACATACACGGGAACTTGACTTTACTTTTCTTCTTTCCAACGGTATCATGACTAGTTGACAGGAGGTCATCAACATGTTGTTTAGAGGTTGAAGACATGGGTTGGTCAGGGTGTGTAGACCATACTTCTATAACCTTGGATAGACCAGGGAAATCCTTAAGAAGATGGCTACCCTTACAAAGCCTGCAAGGGTACTTGGGATTACGAGTTGTTTGGGTGATCTTGACATCATCAACACTCCCAGCACGATTAACAGTAACTAGTTGTTTTCCAACATGTTTGACAATGGTTGGAGGTTTTGACCCTTGTTTATCTTTCTTCTTCTTAATCTTTCTTTTCTTCTTCTTCTTATTCACTAGATTACTAGCTTCAGAACTTTCACTTGATGAAGAAGATGAAACGGAAGGTGACCTTGCAAGCGAAGAAGGCGAAGAAGACCTTACTGGTGAATAAGGTAAAGGATCAACATGAGGTTGATGCTCTTGGGGGGAAGTCCTTTTGATTGAAGCACTAACTGCATTTGGGATTACTTGAGTGGAAAACAACCATACCATTAATCCAATTGTGAGACCTAGAAGGCTCAAAGTAGCAATATGAGGAGGACCAATGTTTCCATAAGAAGGAAAAACAAAAGGTTCCCCTGGAAAAGGATTTCCTTCATTGGTCATTCCGGGAACTGGCGCCATAAAAATAAAGATCCAAACTAGAGTCCACTAGGGAAAACAAACAACACACATTAAAAAGCTAGTAAGTAAACAAGCAAACAAAACCTTCTCACAATGAGCACACTAGCTGGTGGTGAAATCCAACGTAGCGGGAACAAAGTAAGAAGGGGCTGAGATAGAGCGGGTGGAAAAGTTACATTGACGACCTTCTTAACAGACTTACGCCTTGGTGCAAGCTCCCACACATAATTGTGGGTATACCCTCCAAGGAGCCCGAGTGAGTTTGGCCAACATGAATTCCAGGTACCGTGAAGACTTGCCTCTCCACAATCACCTCGTATAAAGAACCTAGAGAGATAGGCCACTAAGGTTACCAATTACTACATTGATGCCTAGGGAAACAATCGATAGTCCGATCCACATGCAAAGGTAGGGTATCTAGCCCGAAATCAACTCAAAAGGCTTCCACTCATAATTGTGGGTATACCTTCAAGTGATCCCCATAATACACGCAATCTCTACGCCAAGACCAACAAAGTAGGGTGAGTAACTCTGCCAGTCTTAATGCGACCTCGTGATTGACCCTTGTGTGAGAAGGGATTCGCAGGACAAAATGTAGTAAGTGGATTTAACTCTCCCTATCACAAGATACTATGTTTGTTTGCAGCTTTGGAAAGTTATCTTTCACACCTATTCCAAAGCCCTACAACTAATCTAATGTAGGTTTGCTACCAGAAAATATAAAAATGTCTAATCAATTTTTATAAGCATTTTATTTTTAAGGTTGTTGTTACTCAAGAGGAAAATGGCGTGGACAATATGGTGTTTTGACCGACTCGAAAGTTATGAAAATTTTCTTTTCATTTCGATGAAAGCTATGATACGAGAAGGAGAAAACATTTATCATTCCAATATGCATAATGTCCCAAAATTTTAAAAGGCATCAATATCAATATCTTCAAGAAATGATTGAAAGAGACCGTATACCAATACACGATTCATGGCCCCCCCCGACCATGAGGGGGAAAATTTTTCAGAATTTAAGACCAAAAAATGCCAAGAATCATGCAATTTCGCTACTTCAAATGCTAGGATGCCCCCAATCTAATATAAATCAAGAAATTAAATATTTTTGTTTCAAAAATTTCACTAAAAGAAATAATGAACTTTCTTAAAACAAAGAAACCCAAACTAAATTTTTTCTTTTAAAGTGAACTATTCAGAAGAAATCTAATCTTTCCCTAAACAATTCTAAAGAAAACACACGCTTTGTAATTGAGAGACACTCAAAGCAAGAGACTAATCCTTCAAAACCAAACAAAGCAAAGATGGCTAAAATCAACTCAAAGAATGTCAAGCAGACTGTAAACAGATCAATATAGGCTCCAAAAGTTCAATCCAGCTGATCAAAGCAAAAATGGGCACCAAAAGATAACAAGACCCAATCCAAAAAAGTTTTACAAACAAGTTTGCAAGCCAACAGTATATTACAGTGAGAAAATCAACAATTTTCATAGGCTAGCAATGGGTAGGGTGCGAAAATGTCGCACTGGTTTAAACAGTGAGGTGCGAAAATCAAAAATTTTCGCAGGCTGTATACAGGTGAAGTACGGGAATGTCTGTAATCAAGAGGAATTTGGAAAAAGGACAAAGAGTATAAGTGAACTTTCAGATCCAGATAGTCTGGATGGATCTCCCACAGACTTAGAAACCAGAAAATAAGCAATCAAAGCAAGGGAAACTAGACTAACTTGGAAACAATCCATTCCCCAACAGAGTCGCCAATTTTGTTATTGTATAAATCAGTAGGTGCGGACACTAACTGATCTCCCTAGATCCACCTGGATCTAGAACAAAACACACTAGAACATGACGCTTTCCTTAAGTTTTAGATATTGAATTTACTAACTAAAGAGGGATAGGTGACATACTATTTAAATGTTGCTTCCTCTCGCCATCGCCATACTAGCTTTGTTCCAACACTCATACAATGATGAACTTGCAAAAGAACACAACCAACCAAAGTGATAGTAATAACATAAACTCAATATAAACCTATGTATGTGATCAAGGAATCATACAGTAAAACACAACAAACTTTATAGGAAAGAATCATATTACTGTATCATATTAAATGTGAAAGAGATATTACAACTATTGCCTTGATTTCGTAAGGTCCCTTCCAACTGTCCTTCGTTCCCCACACACTTCCACTCCAAGAATTCTGAGAGGGTAGATCTGATAATATTCACAATCTATCTTGACAAAATGGCTCATCTAGACAAGCTAACAATCTCCAAAGCTCAATCCAATCCAAGCTAATCTAAAAATCTAAACTTCTCCATGAGAGCTCCTCTCCTTTTATAAGTTGAAGAGGATAAGGTGAGGAGGTTAGGATGATCCCACTAAATCATGAAAGCGAGTAAGATCCAAACCATTCGGATGCCACCTCACCATGGAATTTTCTCCTTCTAGAAGCATCAAGAAGATGCTGATTTTTCCCACGTATGAGCATTTTTACACCCTGCCTATATAGCAACATGCTAACACTTCACGACCTAGCTATGGTGTAGCCTGCAAAAACTAGGCATTTTCGCACCCTAGCTATAGTGCAGCATGCGAAAATCCTCATTAATAGGATTTTTACAAAGGGAAATGCAACTTCTTTTCTTAGGAAAAGTTCTTCTCCCTTCTTTCTTCAGGAATCAGGCTACTGACCCCTCTAAAGGAAACATATAGGTTTACATCATTAACGATCATAGGGATGAAAAAAATTATGTGTAACAACAAGCCTTAAACAAAAACATAAAATGCATACATTTAATTATGAAGAAAACCTGAAGCATATCATTTCAGACATGTAGATCAACCTGGTGCATATCAACTTTAAAAAAGACAAGACAAAATATTCAATAAATTTTCCTCATCCTCGTTGGATAGAGAACTGACATTTGGCGGGGCCTTGCGGAACAAGTTTGATACAACCCACGAGGGTGCCTCGTGGGACACCTACATCCTGACCCATGGGGTCAACTAAATTAGGGTTTTTCAGAAACCCTTCACTTCTGCAACTCCTTACTTTCGCACTCCTTAATTCCTTATATTTACTTCCTCGGATTCACTACGAAAAGATCACTTGAGAGATATATATTCAATGAACTTGTGCATGTACAAATGAGAGGCTTTTTGAGGTGTATTTATACATTTCCAAGTGACTTATTTCCTTAACTTTAGGTTCGACCTGTAACTTCTTGTTATAACTATTTTATCTTTTACTTAATGACTTGTAACTTCTTGTTGGAACCATTTATGGGATTATCAACCATTCATCCAAGATTTCAACTTCACGAGGGAATAATCCTCAACCATGAGGAACCACGAGGTGTACCACCTACCGTTGGAAACAAAATGACGATGACTATCCATCTATGAGGTTTTTGCATGTACTTGTAATGTTCTTTAGCCTAATTTTCCTCAGTCAAATTCATGCCTCATGACCACACCTCTGGGTTTCTTGTAGACTTCTTGAAAGAGTCTTCCTATGAAGGTCATTCTTAAAACTACACCATAAGGGAACCACTTTGGAGACTTCTTCAATTATACCCATTACTTCTAGAGACTTCTAGACTTCTTCTAAATTTGACATTAGTGATAATCAATTTTACAACAACAATAACTCTAGCCATGTTCCAATAGCATATTGAACTTTGTTTTTCACAATATTGGATTATTGGGTAGGTATATAAAGGTAAGTGATGTACTTGGTCATCATGATTGATTATCTAATCGAGAATAATTATCATGAAAAATATATCCGTGTCTAGAGCATCATCCACTTCATTGCACATGACGATCTTCTATAAATATGTTGTTTCTTCTTCTCAAGGATCTAAAAATTCATTATGTGTTTCATATTCTACTCCCTTTTCAATTAGGGTCTATTTTGGGTCATTGATAAGTCTAATTTTCATATGTTCAAGGAATGATCTATCCTTGCACAAGTCCACTTTCGAAAAAAATCACCATCATTAAATATAAGGGTTGTTGAGAACACACTTATACTGAGAGGCGGGGGGGGGGCTAAACCAGTATAAGAAAACTTTTTTATTTTTCAAAAAATAATCAACCATAATAAAACAATTAAACATGAGATCTATTATTTGTAGAACAATGAACACAAGATTTACATGTAAATCCTTTCAGTAGAAAACCACAAAACTTCTCTTTATAATTATTTGCAGGAACCAACCTATTGTTATAGATATTTGTAGGAACCAATCTACTGGAGACAATAATCCCCACTGGTAAAAATCCTAATAGGAACCAATTTATTGCTACAAATACTCATAGACACCAATCTACTAGAGACACCAATCCCCACTTCTAATTACCAACTTAGCGAGAGACACCAATCTCTTTGGTTGAGAAACACCAACTTACTCTTACATATATTCGCAAATGCCCATATACTAGGGACACCAATCCAAAACACTAAGCACAAACTTAGGAAGAGACACCAATCTCTTTGTGTGATCTGCACTAACCTTCACCGATTCTTCCTAATAATTCAACCTTCACCAGGTCTATTCATTGCTTCTACCTTCACCAGGTTTTCTCACTACTTTTTCGGTTACCATATTGGACCGAAATTTGAATTTCAAAATGGTAATTTTTTCAAATCTTGTTGTTTTGGTTCTCTTCCAAAGAATGAACTTATAAAACATGCCATGTATCATGTTACCCCCCTTATTCATAGGGGTAACTAGTGGATATCATGTCTCATGGACTACAATGGATACAATGTTCTCCACCATGATGATGACCATCATGTCCATAGATAAAATCACAACAACACCCCTCAAATTTCCTCTTCTACTATAGATAAACCTAGCTCATCACATTGAGTCAACTTAGTTAATGAGAGATGGTAATCTAGCATCCCCATGTGTTAAGTAAAAAATATCAAAATAGAATAAAATCCTCAGAATAATTACTCAACGCCTTGACAAAGAGAGAAATTCAAATATAAGCTTCTTAAAGGGGGAAACCTCCTTATACATCATATGAATTCACAAATTCAAGATGATTCCAAATGAAAATGTCTCCTTGTTATATATAGGATACTAGGAGGTACAATTACAACTAATGGACACAAGCCGACATAAATAAAATAACAATACTAATGTAATATGACCCAATTAAGGCGTAATGTGCCACAATTTAGGGCTTAGCATGCTCCTCCCCTTCAGAAAAGTTTTGTCCTCAATGCTTGAGTAGTTTTGGATGCTTTTGTATAAAAGACTAATCTTCCCATATGAAATATTCAATAGGTGGTTTCTTCCACTTAATGAGATACTCTGAAATTGACCTATTCCTCAACTGGTGAATTCTTGTGTCAGTGATAGCTTCAGGATACAATATGATTTTTCCTTCCTCCTCAAGTTATGGAAATATAGTTTGAACTACTATCTTGTCACCTATATCCTTCTTTAAGCATGAAACATGGAAAACTAGGTTTACTTGTGAAGATGCAGGCAACTCCAATTTGTATTCCATAGTACCAATCTTTTTCAACACCTTATAATGGCCATAGTGCTTCAGTGATAATTTATTATCCTTCTTAGCTTTATTGAGGAACATATGTTTGTATGGTTTTAGTATTAAAAATACCCAATCCCCTACTTTAAAATTTCTTTCACTACGATGTTGATCTGCTTGTTGTTTCATGAAATTTTGTGCCATGGTCAAGTTTTCCTTTAAGAGTTGGAGAAATTTTCGTTGATGCTCAATGTAATATTCCACTTCTTGAACCTTATATTTTTATTTTAGAGAAGAAGTGATGGATAGTGAGTGATTTTCATTAAGCTCCATAAATGGTGTCCTTTTTGTTGCAGTACGAAAGGAAGTGTTATACCACCATTCTGCCAAGGGTAACCACTTGAACCATTGTGTTTGTTTATCAAAGACAAAGAAACAAAGGTATCCTTCTAGACATTTGTTCAATATCTCAGTTCGACCATCATATTGAGGATGATAATATGATCTATGATCCATTTGAGTACCCAAACAAGAAAAAAATTATGTCCAAAAATGTCCAGTGAATATGGGATCTATGTCACTTACAATAATCTTTGGGCTTCCATGTAGTTTTTGAACTGTCTCCATGAATGCGGTAGCAACTGTACTGGCTTTGAAAGGATGAGAGAGTGCACAAAGTTGTGTGTACTTGGTAAGTCTATCAACGATCACCATGATGACATTCTTTCCTTCAAACTTCGGTAACCCTGTGATGAAATCCATCGAAACCTCCTCCCAACATTAACATGGAATGGTTAATGGTTTTAAAAGACCTGGGCTATTAATTGTTTCCACCTTAGTTTGTTGGAAAACCAAACATTCTACCACAAACCTTTGAACATCAGTTTTAAGGCCATCCCCCAAAAAAATCCTCTTCACCCTATGACATGTTTTCAAAAATCCCGAGTTCCCTCCTACCAGAGAGGTGTGCAATTCCAAAAGTACATTTTGTTTGATTTGGGAATTCTTATATAAATATAAGTGATATTTGTACCATAGTGAATCATTTTTCCATGTAAATGTATCAGATGCACTAGAATCTTGTTGCAACCTTTGAATGAGAGTCCACACTTCTTAGGAATTCTTCTTTTCATCCCTTGATTATGTTATCCAATTAGGTTGGATGATATAAATAGAACAGAGAAATGCCTCAACATATTCATCCTTTATTGAGAGTGCATCCGCCACAACATTTTTCTTCCCTTTTTTGTATATGATTTCAAAGTTAGAACCCAACATCTTGGTCACCCATTTTTGTTTCTCTTTTGAAGATAGTCTTTGTTTCAAGAAGTATTTAAGACTGTCATGTTTTGTTTTGACCTTAAAGTTCCTACCTATTAGGTAAGAGCGTCATTGCTTCAATGCATGTAGTATTTCCATCATTTCTTTATCATAAATGGATTTGTGTAAGTCCTTTCCCTTGAGTGGCCAACTTTCACAAGCAAGGGAAATTCCTTCTTGCATTAGAAAAACACCAATGCCATTTCCTGAGGCATCACATTCCACAATAAAGGTTTTTGTGAAGTCTGGTGCGGTCAAGGCATGAGTTGTGCACATTGCCTCTTTAAGTTGTTCAAAAGTTTGAGCTTCCTTTGGAGTGCATGAAAATGCATCATTCTTAGTTAATTGAGTTAAAGGTGTTGTTATTCTTCCATAGTTCCGAACAAAATTGTGGTAGTAACTCGTCAAACCCAACAATCCTCTAAGATTCTTCAATGTTTTGGGAATTGGCCAGTCCATCATGGATTTAATATTGTTAGGTTCTACCTTGACACCTTCATGAGATACAATATGACCCAAATACTCTACCTCCTTCACACCAAAGAAACATTTGGACAATTTGGCATATATTTGTTTCTCCTTTAGTAGTTGTAGCACCCTGTCAACATGTCGAACATGATCTTACCAAGACTTGCTATATATTAGTATATCATCAAAAAATACTAACACAGATTTTCGAAGAAAGGGATTGAAAATGGAATTCATCAACCCTTGGAATGTGGAAGGTGCATTCATAAGGCCAAAAGACATGACCAAAAATTCATGATGGCCTGCATGAGTTCTGAATGTTGTTTTTTTATATCTTCTTCCTTCATCCTAATATCATGGTACCCTGAACAAAGATTCAACTTTGTGAAGTAGATTTCTCCATGTAGTTCATCTAACAATTCATCAATGATGGGAATGAGAAACTTATCTTTAATGGTGATCTTGTTGAGCTATCTATAATCTGGACACATGCGTCATGATCCCTCTTTCTTGAGTACCATTACTACTAGTGCAAAGTAAGAACTTTGGCTAGGTATAATAATGTCATTCTGTTAGGATATTTAGACACTTAGGAGTTAGTTAAGATCTACTTGGTCTAATGTGTCATTAGGTAAACGTGTGTTTTTTTAGTATGCACTAGTATGCATTTGTAGTTAGGAAATCCGACGGTCACGATATGTTCCCGACATAGAGTGATTCGACGGTTCATATTCTCCTCGATATTAACGACCATTGATATGTGGATTAACACCCGATTGGTCCATGATTTCTATTTAAATAGCATGGAGGGTCAATTTTTGATGATCGATTGTGAGAAACTCTCTTGTAAAATCTCATTGTAATCTTTTTATTTTGCATTAATAAACTGATCCAAGTGGTCGCATCGGATGGGGTTGTGGATGTTTCCCTGTAGGGGTTTTACCACGTCAAAACATCGGTGTCTTGATATTTGATATGGTTGTGTGCGTGGTTACTAAAGGTGTTCTCTGTTTGAATACCTATGTTGTCGAACATGGTATCAGAGCCTATTTGAAAAAGTTCTCTTGTTGTATATCGAGATCGTGAAGCCGAGTTGCCTCATCTCCATTTTCTGTAATTTTCGTATATTTTTGGGCCGAGAGGACTATTCCATTGCATCTGGAGCACTCGTTTCAGTCAGGATTTTTTTTTTTTAACTCAAAAAGGTTTATGTTTTCCCAAGATATGACCATTACAGTCAAATCTCGAGGTATAAAGCCCGAATACACATTTTTAAAATATTTACAGAGTATTATTTTGGTTTTATTTCGGTTTTATATTATTTGTTTTCGGGTTGCTACTCTTTTATATATGCGTATTCTCTTTTCCCCATGCCCTGTGCGATCTCGGAAAATCATAAACAAATAGGAAAAGGTTCATCTTTCGGGTAAGATAACTGATATCTAACCCTTATTGTCATAGAGAAGCGAAATTTTTTTCTTGTGTGAAAATAGTTTTTTTTTAGCACACTCTCCAAGGCCGTCTTCAACAACATCAACCCCAATCCTCTTGTGCAACAATACAATATGTTTTTCTAGACCATTTGGTTAAAAGTTGTCTTATTAAGAGGTCTCGAGTTCAAGTCTCTCTTTTGTTACTTTTTTTTTGAAAAAGTTCATGCTAAAATTGTAAAGTGTATTTCACTTCAAGTATAAAAGTGAATCACTATAAGTAGCTTTAATATTTTATTTTAGAGTTATTTATTTTGCATGAAGTAAATTCATTGTAAAATTCATCCCCACTTATCTTTATAAAAGTGGGTCACTTCATAAAGCAACTTACACCACCATGTGGTCCTTTGGTTATTGTTTATGCCTTTTTAAAAAATGTTATAATTATGACAATCAAAGTCCATTTTCAGTGTCGTTTTTTTTAAAACAGCCTAAATTTTCGAGATCTTTCCATCCATATTATTAGTTTCAGTTTTTAAATCCATATTATATGCATATTTAATATGACTTCTACAAGTAATCTCTTGCTTACCAACACTAACTACTTCCAATGGAAATCTCATATGGATGATCTATTAAGAAGTAAAGGCTTGTACCATATTACCTTGGGAAAGGAAAAATCATCCACTATTGATGATAAGAAAGTCAAATGGGATAATAGGAATGGAAAACCACATGGATTAATTAGAAAGTCCATCTCTCTTGATTTAAGGTTCCACCTTAAATCAATTGATAAACCCAAAGAAACTTGGGAAAAGATTGAATCTGTGTTTGGTAAACACAATATTATTCGAGCACAAAAGTTAGAAAATCAAGTACTAAATTTAAGTCCAAGTATATTTTTTGCATTGAAGACTATCTATCTAAGTTTAAAACACTCAGAACTTTATGTGAAGAATGTAAGATAAAGATAGAAGAAGATCGTTGCATCTATCTTATTCTTTCTAAGCTAGGTAGTGTTGGAGAATAACCCTAACTTACATTAGTTTATACCTAGCTTAGACTCCTAGATCTTGGTTAATACATTCATTTACACTTTATTTCACCTAATTTGGCCACATAGAGAAGAAGGGCACCTCATCCCTAGATTTTAGGGAAA
>ML803346.1:0-14638 GCA_009831015.1 Picea engelmannii | reverse complement strand
AGATCTTGGTTAATACATTCATTTACACTTTATTTCACCTAATTTGGCCACATAGAGAAGAAGGGCACCTCATCCCTAGATTTTAGGGAAAACTGCTATTTTTAGATCAAGACTCAACTCTCGGTTCTTGATTTTCTTGATTTTCTTGATTTATTCATGATTTATTCCAACTCCCCCATGCAAAAAATCATCTATTATTGGGGAATGCGCACCTCCTCTTTGAGTGAGAGATTTATTCCTTAATTAATGATTTTTGCCATTATTATTTCGGGTGAGTTAAGTGAGTTGGAACTGCTTCTCTTGTCAGTTAAGTGAGCTTAAGTGAGCTAATGTGAATCACTTGACTCTTGTGGACATTAATGAGTGTGTGACATGTATCTTTAGTGGTCTAGGTCGAACTATGCAGTGTCCCTTAGCTTATGACACCTATTTTAGTTATTTCTAGCTTTTTTTGACTAGAATTTCTATGTTGGAAATTCTATATATTCACCTCCTCTCTTCTTTTTGAGGATGGTTGCTCATGTATATTCATTTTTTATTAATATAATTCTCTGATTTATGGAGTAAAAACTTTCTCTCATCTCTTGAATATCAGAAAATTGTTTGTGTTCAATTTAACTAGAATTCTAGATCTATCGGGGTTTCTGTAGGAATTCTACATGGTATCAGAGCTAGATTGAATCTAGTGGATTGTACATGGTTTTATTTGCAGGTATAGATCATCAAGAGGCACAGGAAGAAGCAATGGATCATCTCTCTTAGCCCACAAAAATCATTTTAAATCCTTTAAATTACTTCGAATGGAAGACAAAGATCTCTTTGCTCCTCCGAAGCAAAGGGCTTTACCGGGTAACAATGGGAACGGAGAAAGAATTGACTGCTGCAATGGAGAAGATAAAGTATTTAAATAAATTAGATGAAGAAATTGGGCTGATATGCCTATCAATTTCCAGAGATCTCCTCTTTCATGTCAGTGGAGCCACTACTCCCGATGTGGTCTGGACCACACTGGAAGGACTATTCGACAAGCAGGATGAAATGGGAGTGCATCAACTGGAGAATGAACTCATATCCCTAAGTCCAATTCATTTCAGAAACCTGCAAGAATTATTCACCTAGTTCAAATCCATCCTCATTGAACTTAATGCATGTGGAGTCACGAAAGGGGAAGAACAACTCATCCTTTCAATTCTCTCGAAACGAGGCCTCGAATATTCCGTATTTGTGTCGTCTTTTCAAGCATCTAAATTGACTCAAGAAAATTGGAAAATGCCTCCATTGAATGATTTCATTGTAGCATTGACTCAAGAGCAAGCTAAGTTAGTCCAAATGGGTTCCATCAAGCATTCCAAGAACCAATCACTTGCGGCTATTGATGCTCCAAAGAGCAGTGGAAAAGACAAGGAAAAAGGAACGGGTAAATTTTTTGAATCGAAGAAGGAGAGATTCGCACAATCTTCAGAGAACTCTTCTAAGCCTAAGGGTAATAATAAGAAGAAGGAAAGAACACTTTGCAGCTACTGTTCCAAAGTTTTTAATTCTGAACAAAATTGCATGAGGAATACTATCGATGAGATGGCTAAGCAATTGCAGCAGCACAATCTCACAGTGCCCGAAAATGCAAAGAAGAAAGATGATAACAGAAAGGGAGGGAGAGCACGAGATGGTCATGCCTTAATGGCGGTCACATCCACTCCATCAGCTTGGATCTTTGATTCAGGTGCATCGAACCATATGGCTGCATCAAAAGATGAATTTTCCTCCATCGAAGAAAGCACCAAATCCCCAAATTACTTGGGAGATGCCACACCCGCAAAGGTGTGCGGAGAAGGAATTTTTTATCTTGAAGGGGGCTGCTTCAAAATTGTGCTTCATGTTCCCTCGCTGTCTGCAAATATTCTCTCGATATATCAGATCACTCATTCTGGCTCTGGAAGGAAGGTGGAGTTCACTCCGGACTCCGCAGTGATTACCGACATTTCCACAGGCTCACAACTTGCACATGGAATTGCAGATCACGGTTCTCGTTTGTATTTCTTCTCCCACTTTGTTCCTAAATCTATTAGCACTGTATTTCTGTCACAATCTAATGATATCAACAGGTTATGGCATGAAATATTTTTCCATCTAAACTATAAGTACTTTCATCAACTCAACAAGGAAAACATGGTAGAAGGATTGCCAACTATTAAATTCACAAGCGGTGTATGTCAAGGATGCATTCTTGGCAAGAATCTAGAGAAAAAGTTTGACAAAGGGAAGGAACAGAGATATTCTTCACCACTTGGGCTGATTCACAGTGAAATTACAGGCCCATTCCCACAACCTTCAATCAATATACAACTACAACACACAGTGCCATATACACCACAACATAACGGTGTTGCGGAGAGGAAAAAACGGTCCTTAAAAGAGATGGCAAATTGTATGCTACAGTCGAAATCATTAGCTCCCAAGCTATGGGATGAAGCTATTAATTGTGTAGCATACATTTAGAACCAAGTTCCTCACAAATCACTCAAAGGCACCACTCCTTTTGAATGTTGGACCAGTAAGAAACCGAAAGTGTCGCACTTTCGTATTTTTGGTTCACGAGAATGGGCTCACATTCCGACATATAAGAGGAAGGCTTTGGAGACTCAAAGTGTTGAATGCATATTTTTTGGATATCCTGAAGGTGTCAAAGGATATATATTGCTGGACTCTCACACTGAAAAGTTCATTCTAGCTCAAAGTGTGAAATTTGAAGAAGAATCACTGCATGATTTTTCAGAACAACCTGTCTAGGAACCACTTGTTGTCACTGATGAGGAGGAGTCAGAAACTTATTCGAGAACTTCAGAACAGCCATAAAAGAATCCTTTCAGGTCTGATACAGAGGACGAGGAGCAGGTCATGGATGCTCCAACTCAGTTGCCAACTTGGGCAGAGAAAACCCTACAAGATGCGGGTGAACTAGTCGTTGTTCCTGCAGATACAAGAAGGACTAGATCACAGTTGTTTGGGGCTCCTCAAGCTCTGGCTATCACCGAACATTTTCTTCCCATACATTTCTATATGTCACTTGGTTCAGATCCAAATTCACACTCTGAGGTTGCAGACATCTTCACCAAGTCCTTCACTGAAAATAAATTTTCAGAACTGAGAGTTATGCTTGGAGTGGTGGAGACAACTGAGTAGGTCAGTTTTGGCCACTCAACATTTTTTTTCCTCCTTTTTTTGCGGGGGGGTTTCCCACAAGGTTTTCCCTCTTTCCTCTTTTCATGAGGAATTCTTTTATGTAATGAGTACCTAAAATGGCCAAGTTGTCAGGACTCAATTTTTTTGTCATTACAGTTACGCTTAAGGGGGGGTGTTGGAGAATAACCCTAACTTACATTATTTTATACCTAGCTTAGACTCCTAGATCTTGGTTAATACATTCATTTACACTTTATTTCACCTAATTTGGCCACATAGAGAAGAAGGGCTCCTCATCCATAGATTTTAGGGAAAACTGCTATTTTTAGATCAAGACTCAACTCTCGGTTCTTGATTTTCTTGATTTATTCTTGATTTTCTTGATTTATTCATGATTTATTCCAACTCCCCCATGCAAAAACTCATCTATTATTGGGGAATTCACACCTCCTCTTTGAGTGAGAGATTTATTCCTTAATTAATGATTTTTGTCATTACTATTTCGAGTCAGTTAAGTGAGTTGGAACTGCTTCTCTTGTCAGTTAAGTGACCTTAAGTGAGCTAATGTGTATCACTTGAATCTTGTGGACATTAATGAGTGTGTGACATGTATCTTTAGTGGTCTAGGTCGAACTATGTGGTCTCACTTAGCTTATGACACCTATTTTAGCTATTTCTAGCTTTTTTGACTAGAATTTCTATGTTGGAAATTCTATATATTCACCTCCTCTCTTCTTTTTGAGGATCGTTGCTCATGTATATTCATTTTTGATTAATATAATTCTATAATTTATGGAGCAAAAAATTTCTCTCATCTCTTGAATATCAACAAATTGTTTGTGTTCAATTTAACTAGAATTCTAGATCTATCGGGGTTTCTGCAGAAATTCTACAGGTAGTGCATATTATGTGTTTGTATCTACCTTTTATGTCATTCAAGAGGCTCTAGGGATACCTTATGTAAAACCCACTCTTGAGAAATTTTGTGATGCTTTGATTAGAGAGCAATATAAGATTGCCCAACTTGGAGTGATCAACATTGCAGGTACCTCCAACAAATCCTTAGTGATCCATCACAAAGATAAACCCAAGAATCCGAAGAAGCAACATCACAACAACAAGAAATATAAGGGTACCAAACCCACTCAGACAGCTTCAACTCCTAATGGTGACAAATGAGAAAAATATAAAAATAAGAAGACTGACATACATTGCAACTTTCATGATAAATATGGTCATGATGAGTCCAAATGTTTCAAGAAGATGACATCTTTAGAAGTAGTGATGAAGAAACACAACATCAATATAAATTCTACTTCTTTTCTTCTTCTCATGGAAATGCACTTTTTTCTTCTGGTTTCTCCTTCAATACAACTTCTACTTCTTCTTATGATGAGTGACTTATTGATTCTGGGGAATATTATCATATGGCTAAGGATAAAGACATAACTTTTTCTCTAAATGAATGTAACACCAAGAAAATATTTGTTGGTGATAATAGATCTCTTAGTGTTGAAGGATATTGAACAGTTCAAGTAGAAAATGGCCATTTCAATGATGTATTATGTGTTCCAAGTCTTTCTTGTAACCTTCTATCAGTATATCAAATCACTCATTCAGGTGAAGGTAAAACCGTAGAGTTTTCACCTCACCAACTTGTAATCAAGGATCTAAAATATACTAAGCATGATATTTCAACTGGAATTGATGATGATATTACCAGGTTGTACAAGTTTGACAACTTTGGGTCATCATCTTTTTCATCAGTTTTCATTGCTCATAGAGATGACTTGAGCAAACTTTTGCATGAGCAGTTTGGTCATCTAAACTATCGATCATTGAAGAAACTATGTAATAAACAAATGGTGATTGGTCTTCCTCTTGTTTCATTCAGAGATGGTGTTTGTGATGGTTGTGTTCTCGACAAACATCATCGAGACAGTTTTGACAAACTTGCCTCTTGGCATGCCTCAGGCCCTTTGCAGCTTGTTCACAATGATTTGTGTGTTCCACTTTCTTCTCCTTCTTTTTATGGGTGCAAGTATTTCTTAACTTTCATTGATGAGTTTTCCAGACGTACTTGGGTTTACTTCTTAAAACTTAAGAGAGAAGTTTTTGACAAGTTTTTGGCCTACAAGGCCCTTGTAGAAAAACAATCTGGACATCAAATTCAAAGGTTAAGAACAGATAATGGAGGCGAATATGTGAACAATAACTTTACAAGTTACTGCACTACATAGGGCATCCAAATACAACACACTGTTCCATATACACCACAACAAAATGGCATTGCTGAGAGAAAGAACCGCACATTAAAAGAAATGGCTAATTACATGATCCAATCTAAGGGATTAAGTCTAAAGTATTGGGTGGAAGAAATCAATCGTTTAAATTACATAGTAAATCACACTCGCACAAAGGATCTTAAAATTATAACACCAGAAGAAGATTGGACTAAAATTAAACTATATGTAAGTCACTTCTGTGTATTTGGCAGTATAGCATGGGCTCACATTCCTGATGAGAAAAGGAAATAATTGCAGCCTAAAAGTGAGAAGTGTATATTTTTTGGTTATTCTAAAGATGTCAAAGGTTATAGACTTCTTCAACCACATTATAATGAGATTATTATTAGAAGAGATGATAAATTTGATGAAAATATCATGGCCTGCGAGCCTAATTCAAATTTTGTGACTTCTTTGTCCTGCGAGCCTAATTCGATGGTTGTGCCTTGTTCGGTCTGCAAGCCATCGTCGATGTTTGTTCCTTCTTATGTTCTGGTTTCTTCTTCAGATGATGATAGTGATGATGAAAATCCACCTCCTCCTGCTCACCTTCCTCTTGATGAGTCCTTTGCATCTGAACCAACACCAATTCCATCGCTTCCTAGATGGGTCCGTTCAACACGAGAAGAAACTGGTGATCTTGTCGATGATCCTTCATATCAACGTTGGACACGTTCACAGTTCTAGCGAGCCTCTTCTCTTTTGGCTCAAGTTTCAGAAAATCATGATCCAGAGACATTTGCACAAGCTTCAGAAAATCCAGATTGGGATACGACAATGACTGAAGAGTATCATTATTTAATGGAAAACGATACTTGGGATATTGTACCTCTTCCAAATGGAAGAAAACTTTTCAAATGTAAATGGTTCTACAGAACTAAGTATGCATCAGATGGAAGTGTTGAAAGACACAAGGCTCGGTTAGTTGCCAAAGTTTTTTCTCAAGTTGAAGGAATTGACTATAATGAAACCTTTTCCCCTGTCGCCAAAATGAATTTCATCTTCCTTTTTCTTTCCCTTACTGCCTCACATAAATGGAAGGTCCATCATATGGATGTTACATCTGCCTTCTTGCATGGATATTTTCAAGAATAAATCTACATGGAACAACCTCCTGGCTATGTCTAGAATGAATCTAGCCTTGTTTGTTGCCTTAAGAAATCTCTTTATGGTCTCAAGAAAGCTCCCCGAGAATGGTATGCCCAAATGGACAACTTTCTTATTGCCACTAGATTCTCTAGATGCCATTATGATCCTAATGTTTATACCAAGAAAGTAGGAATCCATCTCATAATCCTTGTCCTTTATGTTGATGACCTTATCCTTACTGGTAGTGACTCAAAACTTTTAAACCATGTGAAAACCAACCTTCAGAAGAAATTTGAAATGTCTGACTTAGGATTTTTGCACTATTTCCTTGGCCTCCAAGTTTTGCAAACCAATGAAGAAATTTTTCTTTCCTAGTCTAAGTATGCTTGTGACCTTCTTTGTCGCTTTCACATGGATAATTTTAAATCAACCCCTTCTCCCTTCCAGTCTGGATTCAATCTTGCTTCCACCTATACTTCTTCTGAAGTTGATGCAACCTTGTATTGTCAGTTAGTTGGTAGCCTATTATACTTGACTCATACCTGTCTTGATATTTCATTTGTTGTTGGTATTTTTTCCTGGTATATGCAAACACCCCATGAAATCCATTGGAAAGCAGATAAAATGATACTTTGCTATGTTCATGGTATAGTTCAATTCGGGATACATTACAGTTCAAGGGGGAATCCATTATTGGTTGGTTTCATTGATTCGGATTGGGCCGACGACCCTGATGATCAGAAGTCTACTGTAGTCTACAAATTATGTTTTCAGCCTTGGTTCTAGACCTGTCACTTGGGCCTGTAAAAAACAACATGTTATTTCACTTTCTTCAATAGAATCATAGTACCGAGTAGCGGTAAATTCCAGTCAGGAAGCCTTGTCGATTCGACAGTTCCTTTCAGAGTTTGGATTCTAGCAGCAACATCCGACCAACCTTTGGTGCGACAATCAGAGTGTCATCAAGCTCGCCAAAGACCTAGTTCAGCATCAGCGTAGCAAACACATCAAGATACACACACACTTCATCATAAATCTCATTCATGATCAAGTTATCGAAGTGCTCGTTTTACCTACAAAATATCAAGTTGCAAAATTTTTCACAAAGTCTCTTATAGGAGCGAATTTTTCCAAACTTCGATCTATGTTAGGAGTTCAGGAAGTTGTCATTAAGGGGGGATAGGCTCTAATGACTCCTTCCTTCTCCTATTGTATCACTATTGTAAATCCTTCACTCCTATCCCAAGTTGTTCTTAAGGGGGGATGTTAGGATATTTAGACATTTAGGAGTTAGTTAAAATCTACTTGGTCTAATGTGTCGTTAGGTAAAAGTGTGTTTCTTAGTGTGTTTCTTTAGTATGCATTAGTATGCATTTGTAGTTAGGAAAAAAAATGGTCACAATATGTTCTCGAGATAGAGTGATCTGACGATTCATATTCTCCTCGATATTAATGACCATTGATCTGTGGCTTAACACCCAATTGGTCCATGATCTCTATTTAAAGAGCATGGAGGGTCATTTGTTGATGATCGATTGTGAGAAACTCTCATGTAAAATCTCTCTATAATATTTTTATTTTGCATTAATAAACTACTCCAAGTGGCCGCGTTGGTTGGGGTCATGGATGTTTCCCCGTAGGGGTTTTACCATGTCAAAAAATCAGTGTGTTGATCTTTGATCTAGTTGTGTGAGTGGTTACTGAATGTTTTTTTCCTCTGATGGAATACCTATGTTGTCGAACACAGTCTCTAACATTTCTTCAATCATACACTCAATTTCACTCTTCTGGGAATAAGGGTATATGTAAGGCATGATGTTAGGAGGAACACTCCGAGGAATTAAGTGAATAGTATGATCACGATCATGAGTGAGTGGAAGACCTATGGGAATATCTTCAAATACTTTGAAAATTAAAATCCATTCTTCCCAATGATTGTAACCATTGGACCCCTAGTACAACCTCGACACCACCCATGGGTATAGAAATCATTGGACTATTCATTAAATATTCCCCCATAGTAAGATTGATCTTATTGTATTTTCCTGAGCAATTTATAGTTCCTCCAATTACAATCATCACTTCAAACTCTAGCGTTGGATATATAAAGAAATTGAGAGCTTTGGCTACTTTATAGTGAATGAAATTATGAGTACTACTAGTATCAATTAGCACTATTACCTTTTTATTTTTGATATATCGTTCAATATTGAGTGTTTGAGGAGTGTTAATTCTGTCCAATGCATGACATGATATGGTGGGAGTCATCTTTTTAGAAGAAATATCTTTTACATTTTCATATTGAGATGGTTCGTGTTCTTCTTCTTCTTCTTCTTCCTCTTCACAATTTATGTAGAATAATTTCTTCTCACCACACTTATGTCCCTTACTGTACTGCTTTCACAATTAAAGAATAAACTTTTTAATTTCATATCCTCCAATTGCTAAGGTTTCCAACTTGTAGGTTGAGGTGGTTTATAAGAAGGAACATTATACTATTGATAGATGTTAGGGTGTTCCTTCTAGTAACCATAGCCAAATTTTTACTTTTAGCATTTCTCGCCACCTTGAACGCATTCTCCAATGGTTTGGGTTCCCAAAGGGGAACCTCATGTTGAATGTTATCCTTTAAAGTTCCTATGAAGACATCAATCAGGTACTCATCTAGATTATATGTTACCTTTACATTAAATCTTTGGAAGTTTTCAATGTGCTCCACAACTGAACCCTTTTACTTGAGATTTATCACTTGGTTGAAGAAGGTATTGTTCCTTGTATCCTCATAGTATGTTATCATTTCTTCCATGAAAAATTTCCAAGTGACAAGTGATTTGCAAGAACAAAGCCATCGATACCACACAAACTGATTAAGTTCTAAATATAAGGACGCAATTCATACATTTTGTGTGTGTGGAACATTGTGTACATCAAATAAATGATCCACCTGGAGTATCCATGTAATTGGATCATTTCCATCAAACTTTCACATATCGATCTTATGAAAGTGGTTGGTATTCAGCCCAAAGCTGGAGTTTCTCCAGTATTGATTCATCTTCCTTGTGTCCTGATCATGAATTTCATGGGATACATTGTCACTTTCAGGTGGCCTCTCTATTAGAAACTTTTTCATTCGTTCCATGATCTCCCATTTTAAGACATCCATATTAGTATACATCATCGCTTCTATCTTACCTTTAGTTGAATCCATCATCCTTTGTAGTTCATCTTTTGTTATTGCCTTCTTTTGTAAATCATATATGTCCTTTCTAATTTCTTCACCTTCATCAAGATTCCAAGTACGAATCTGTGACGGTTTATTTTATGTATAAGTTCCCTTTTTTGGTGGCATGTTGGCCAAGTATCACTACAAGGTAGGAATTTCTAATTGTCTTAGGTAGAGGTCCTCACAGACAAAGGAGTGTCACGTGATATAGATCTCTGATATATGTGTGGGGTCCAAAAATAATACTCGACTCGATATCTTAGGTCACTAACTAAGAAGGATTTACCACTCCCTTATCCATACTATACTATCTCACTACCCACATACTAGAGATTGCTCTCTCTGAGTGTTGTTCTCGGTGTACTATAGCAACAAAATGACCAAATGATTTACTCGGTTAGTCTTAGGATTCTAGGGGGTATCCCTATATACGTCAGGTACGCGGGAGATCAAATCTTTAGTAGTGTTTTCTAATGCACAACAATTTGGAATGGGCCTTTCGATATACTCTAAGTACGCGGAAGAACCACACTGTCCCTGGGTTATAACACTCACAAGTAACGATGGATCCTACGTTTAGAGGCGAAGAAATATGTATGTACCTAAAAATCCTTGAGATTCTCCAAATTTTATGTGATACTCCTTTTATCCCACTTTATTCCTCTTTTTGAATCACCTCAATTGGATCTTCTAGTCAAAAGATATGCAAATTTCAAAAAACAAAATGCACCTTTTAAAACCTTGATTTGGAGATTGTTCTACTAGTCGACCTTTCTTCTATTGTAGCTCTGCAATTTCATCTCTTTTGAGTTTAACATTTCGGCTTGAGGTATCCTGATGTGTTTTATTTCCAACCCCATAGGTTATACCAAGATTGGATTCTCGAAGATAATTTTATGATAACTTTCCCAAGATGTGCTGAGTTTTTTCCCTTTCAGGAGAGAAAACTTGTATGGACTTCCACGTGTCACTGTCTTCACTTCATAAATTGAAATTTGTACCCGTAAAACATCAATTTGTACCCTAACCAATGGAATATGTCTCACTCAATTTGGATTTTTGTAGCTTCAGATATAACAATTTTCCCAAGAACTTCTATTTTAGACTGAAATTTGGACCAACCAAAAACCCTAATTTCGTCATAGAATAAATTTCTGAGTACAAAGAATCAATGGATGAAATTTGTATACAATATACCTCACTATTCCTAAAATTTTTAGAACCTGAAACCAAGCCGAAAACAATTGGGAGAAAAAATTCCAAGAAGACCTATTTCACACTAGTTTCAGGACTAGTCAAAATCCCTAACTTGAACAAGATGTATATCCACAAATATAACGAACCAATATATAAAATTTGTACCCAAGTTATATATATATTTCTCCTCTACACCATAGAAATTCCAGATCCTGAAACCTTCTAGAAAAGAAATTGTAGCGAGAAGTCCAATAAGACTTGTTTTGAAGAAGCACGATTGTCTAGCTTTGATACCAAATTTTAACAACCAAATTTTAACAACCAAATATTAAAATAGCATAAAAAACTAAGAATAAGTATTCAACACCTTGAAAAAGAGGTAAATTCAAATAATAATCCTCTTCGAGGGGGAAACCTCCTTATACATCATATGAATTCATAAATACAAGACGATTCCAATTGAAAATGTCTCATTGGTATATATAGGAGACTAAGAGGTACAATTACAACCAATGCACCCAATCCAACATAAATAAAATAATAATACCAATGAAATATGCCCCAATTAAGGGGTAATTTGCCATGATTTAGGGCTTAACTCCATGAGGTATGTTAGTCCTTTCATGTGAAGTGTTGTGCTTAAGTTACTAGGAATGTGGATGATGATCATTGGTTGAAGTTGGATGATGGACCATTGGCTAATGAAGTTATGTTTGTTTCCCTGTTTCACCTTGGTGGCATAATATGTGCCTTAGTCCCGTGTTTTCATCTCCCAATGAAAGGGGTACTTCTTGGGGGACCTCACAAGGGTAACGTTCCATTCCCCATCATAATGATGCTAAGGAAATAAAGGAATGATAGAGAGGGAATCTCAAAAGCCATTCCAAACTTGATCTCTACCCTTTTCACATTTTCCCCAGTCCCAAGTAGTGATGTTATAGCTTGAAACCTTATAAAAGGGGACTTGCAAATATGATAAGAGGAAAAATTAAAATGTAGATAAAGGGGTTTGGAAAAACATAACACTTAGAAAGTAGTAGCTTAAGAGAAAGCACAACCTCCACAAAGGCGCTCATAAAAATGAATTCAATGATACCATAAGCCATGAAGTAAGCAAAAACATGTACCACTATCACACTTACTCTTGAAGAGTTCTTTTCTTTCACTATTTCCCCTCTAGACATATGTTCCTCTACTTGTGTTGTACACCTAAGACATACACCAATTGAAAATGTACCTATGCTCTATAAATTAACCTGTCAAAATATTTTGGACAAGAGAGATTTTGTATATATGTTTTGAGGCCAGATTTCCTAACTTATTGGAAATGTAATCGATTAGAATTACTTGAATGGAGGATGGAATATGAAGCGAACCAATTGAAGTCTTGGCATTATCCCTTA
Organism: Picea engelmannii; assembly: GCA_009831015.1. Taxonomy (NCBI): domain Eukaryota; kingdom Viridiplantae; phylum Streptophyta; class Pinopsida; order Pinales; family Pinaceae; genus Picea; species Picea engelmannii. Next base: position 2,261 of record ML803346.1, on the reverse strand, counting down.
TCTTATTTGTTTGTGTCTAATAGTGGTATTAGAGCCTATAATATTTTAGACATGAAATATGATATGTAGTTATTCATAGCCGATTATCCCTGCTTGTATCTTGCGCCCCTTTGTCATCGAGTCTCTCCTTTCGTGAGAGTTAGTCCTCCATATGCACTCCTCATCTCTATCATTCGTGCCCTTATCTATATTGCACCTCTCATCTCTATCATTCGTTCCCTCATCTCTGCAAATGTTTCCAACCTATGGTTTTCCATCCGTTTTGTCGTTTCTTCGGTCTGGGCATTTCACGTGTTGTCTCCAATTTTCAAGTCTGTCCCCACGCACATTGGTGTTAGCTCCAACCAATGGAATTATTTATCATTGGCATTCTTTAGCGTTGGTGTAAAGTCTCCAATATGCAAGTCTCTAAGATCAGTGGCATTCTTTATGAGTTTGTGGAAGCTCAACCTAACCCTAATCTACCATTTCTTCTTACTTTATGGAGTTGGCTAAAAGCCAAACGAAGTGCACCCTTTCTGGATGTTCTCTTCCGCCTGAATTCCGGCCATTCATTTTTCGTCCTCCCCTCTTCCCGATGTCGTCACCACAGACGTTGTCTCTGTTAACACCACCGTCACAGTTTGCGGATGGTTCAGTGATCGAGGGATAGCTGACATGGAAAGGTAGTCGAAATCATGAATGTGATGGGATGGTCTGCGTTTGAGTTTGAAATTCAAATTTTAAACGCTGCACTCCACTGCCTCTCGTTTGTTCCGACCCTATTTCGAAAACACAGTTTAGAACAGGAACCCGGGACAGTAGCAGGTTGATTGGAAGAAAGTTCTTTGATTCATCCTTTTAGACATAATAACAACGGTGATAACAGTGGCATGCTTTGTTGTTTCAATTTACGTTTTTTTCAAGTTTGAAGTTTTTTTTTTTGGAAAATGCGATAGCAAAAATCCATGTCAATTCTCGATCTTTAACCTGGGCTTCTGTAGAATGTGCGTTAATGAAAAGGGTGTGTTTGATGGGGTGTGTAGGTCCAGAGGCAAATTTCGAGACTGATTATGCCAGGGTATTACAAAATCAGGCACATGCGATGGATGATAGTATTAAATTTGGGTATGGGTTGGCCATGTCTACCGAAAGCAAGAGAGGCTTCAATGAAGCGTTTGGGAATAAGGGTGATAAATAGGTGTGTCGGGCTCCTTAAGCTCCAAATGTGTGGACCCTCTCACCCATCTGGAATGGAAGAACAACAGTAAGCCTCCTCAACATTCTTCTCTGGCAGACGAACAATCAGGAGTGGCTGATGATTCTTCTACCAGTCCAAAGTAAGTTTGCAGAAAATGATCCTTAGAGGATTTCGATGAAATCTTACAACTGTTTATCTTTCTTATAATTTTGATAGTGAAAAAAATGCTATTAATAATTTTTCTTTTGATTTATCTGTGTGGAGTAATGAATCTCAATTCCTCTGTGCATTGATATGATATTAATGAATCTCAATTCTTCTTGACATTGATATGATATATACGATTATTTTAACAGGGGATGGAGATTTGAACCTTACAACTTCCAACCAAGATTAACGTATTGACCCATAGGGAATGGGGTTCGGTGATTTTTCATTATTAATAAATTTACTTTTGATTTCTTACCCAGTTCCAATTTAACAAGGGAGAAATATTTGAACATGAACAAGATCTATTCCTGTACCAATTTATCATACGATAATTCTAAAACATAACACATAGAAAGAGATGATAGAGTGTCCAGTTTTCTTTTTCGCGAGGAGAAGGTGCGGAAATTGGAGAGGTTCGCAGGTCTCTCCTCTGAATTCACGTGAAGTGCGGACATTCTTCACGATTCCCGCAGGCGGAGCATAGCGTGAGGTGCGGACATTCCTGTGTCTACGCAGGCCGCATAGATAGCGTGAAAAATTTTGCATGAGAGAGAAACGTGCTTGCAATATTTGGTGTGGGAACGTGGATTAAATTGGTGCATGAGTTTAATTTCCATGCGTCCCTGAGGTGAGTTTAATTAGCTTTTTTTTGCAAATCGTGTGTTTGGGTGCATGCAAATTGACCGTGGAGTTTAAAGCAAACCGTGGATAAGGTTTAAAGAAAAGAGTTTTTTTAAATCGCGTGAGTTTTTATTTTGAGTGGATATATGTTGAAAACGTGGAGTTTTGAAAAGTGGATAAAGTTGTTAACGTGAAGTTTTAAAGATTATTCACTTTTTATTATTATTAATAGTGAATTTATGTGGAGGCT
>ML803345.1:965176-993099 GCA_009831015.1 Picea engelmannii | reverse complement strand
CCAAAACTGTAAGGGCAAACCAACATGCAATCTCATACTCCTTGCACGCTCCATGATTGTCCTGTTCATCCTTTCTAACACACCATTTTCTTGTGGTGTTCTTGGAACTGTCTTCTCTCTACGAATCCCATGGTATGAACAATAATCATCAAACTCCTTGTTGCAATATTCACCTCCATTATCTGATCCAAGACACTTCAGCTTTTTTCCTGTCTCATTCTCAACCAAAGCTTTCCATTTCTTAAAAGTATCAAAAACATTAGATTTTTGTCGAATGCAATAAACTCAAGTTTTTCTAGTTACATCATCAATAAAATTAATATAATAATGAGATCCACCAAGAGATGATACCTGAGATGGTCCTCATACATCTGTATGCACAAGCTCTAACCTTTCACTCTTCTTTTCTTTTCCAACTCGGAGAAATCTGTCTCTCTTCTGTTTTCCATAAGCTCATAGAAGTCCAAATCAATTTGTTTAAGATCTGGCAACAAATTTCTTTTCTGAAGTATCTGCATCCCCTTCTCACTCATGTGTCCAAGACTATGATTCCACATTGTTGTATCCACTCCTGTAGAAGCTAAATAAATAGAAGAGTCATTATTACCCGTACATAAATACAATGTACCTACCTTCTCTCCTTTCGCTATTACCAATGATACTTTGATGACCTTCCACGTATTATCTGTAAATATGGATATACAAACTTCACTTTCCAACTGCCCTGTTGAAATTAGATTTTTCCTTAAATCTGGAACATGTCTTACCTCTTTCAACAACCATTGGTTTCCATTGCGTTGCTTTATTTTTACCTTTCCCATTCCAACAATTTTTCATGGTGCATCGTCACCCAAATGAACCTGTCCAAAATAACCTTGAACATAATATAGAAAATGTTTCTTATGGGGCGTGGCATGAAATGAAGCCCCTAAATCTACTACCCAAGACTCAGAAATATTATCTACAGAAAGAATCAAAGCATCTTGTAACACATCACCTGTTAGATTTGCTTCATGATTTCTCTCCTATTGTCCATCTCTTTGTTTCTTTGGAGCTTTGCAGTCTTTCTTCAGATGTCCTTTCTTCCCACAATTCTATCACTCTATCTTTCCAAGTCTGGATTTGGATATTCCCTTCCTAGATTCCCATGGTTCTTGAAACCCTTTCCTCTATCCTTTTGTCTTCCCCTGTTCTCCATGTTCAACGCATTTCCTGATGTCTCACCTGTTCTTTTCCGTTGCATTTCCTCACTAAGGATAACACCAACAACATCATCAAATTTTAAAGTATCTGAACCAGAGACAGAGTTACTTACAGCCATGACCAAGCCGTTCCAACTTTTTGGCAATGAGCACAAGATTAGAAGAGCCCTGACCTCATCTTCAAAGTCCACTTTTACAAAACTTAGTTGATTAGTAACCGTATTAAAATCATTTAAATGATCTGCAAAATACCCACCTTTCGACATATTCATATTAAATAATCTCTTCATTAGATATACCTTATTGGATGACGAGGGTTTTTCATACAATTTGTCCAATGTGTCCATCAAACCCTTCGTTGTATTTTCTTTGGAAATATTGAAAGCCATTGATGCTGCCAAGCTCAGCTGTATCATTCCTAGAGCCTTTATGTCAAGAATCTCCCATTCTTCATCCTTCGTAGCTGCCAACTTCTTTGTTATTCCACCCAATGGTAGGAATATATCCTTCTGATATAAATAGTCTTCCATTTGCATCCTCCATAATTGGCAGTTTTGGCCGTTAAATTTCTCGACCCTAAACTTTCCATCTTCCGACATTGCTCCCACTCAAACCAGGATCCCTCTTTTCCTATGAGTTATCGTTTGCTCTGATACCAGTTGTTAGAAAAACAAGATCATGGAGGAATAAAATAAAAAAAATGCAAAAACAAAACATAGAAGATGCACAATATAATAGAGACACAAATTTACGTGGTTCGCCCAGTGTGGGCTACGTCCACCAGAGAAATTGCCAAGTCCTTATTTTATTATTATCCATCATATGAAGGGATACAACCTATATAAAAACTCTTTGTAACTTCATATTCTTTCTCTCACCGTCTCCTATCTCAGAATACAATATTCACTATCATACATATCCGCAATACATTTCCCTCATAAAAGAGGGTTACCTTCTAGGACAAAAAACCCTAACATAATTTCTACCATTAGATCTGCGACCTTATAATGAACGGTCCAGATTTATAATGAAATTACAATATACTTTTACAAGACAATTTTTCCTTCAGAGGCTTCGCCCCCGAACCCCTGTTGGGGGCCCACTTGCCCTCAGACCCCCCAGCCAAGGGGATAGTCCCCCCGGACCCCGTAGAGGGGGTACCCCCCCTTTGCACTTCCCCATGTGGAAGAGTGTACATACTTATGGGATGTAAATACTTCATGGGGTATAAACACGGCTTAAAGTAAAAGACCTATGAATCAGGAAGATAATCAGGCTCCACAACCAACACTATAACCATCTCATGTTCATTCTTAAGATCAACTTCTTTATTTGGTACAATTATAGGTGTGTTTCTTGCATAAGCTGCCTTCTTTAATTTTTCCATTGTTTGAAGAGATTGATTTTCTTTTATGTGATGAGCATGTACAACATATTCATTACCTTATTTAGTTAAGTGATATTGATTTTGTTCCATGTAGAAGATTTATTTGTGATCATAAAAATAAGGTATTCCTAATACCATTCCACATTCATTGAGTGGCACCACATCACACATTACCTCATCCACAAACTTTGATGAAATTGCAAAATTTAAAGTGCATTTCTTTGTTATGTGAAATTTATGATTATTGCTTATCCATTTAAGTGAGTAAGGTTTATGATGTAGCTTAGTTGTCAATCCAAATTGTTTAACCACTTCGATGTAGCTTAGTTGGAAAGGTCTCTTCTATTCCAGGTAATCCTCATATAATACCTTTACCATCTTAGACATGGCGAATAAACTCTTTTGCAACTCTATCTCGTTCTGAGACATGCCTTCTTCCAATGCCATCTCCTCACTTTAAAAATTCCTCTTTCTTGATCCAATCTCAGGATCCCCTTCTACAATATCACCTTCACCACAACTCAACTTTTCCTTGGTAATCTTGCAAAGTCAAAAACCAACTGTCAACCTGCTCTAATACCACTAGATTTGAAATTGATCTGTAAAGAATTGGTTAAGTTTCAAGCATGTGTTCAATTACCAATTAGGAATTAAGGAAAGAAGAATAAATTAATGAGAGATTGTAGCAACCATCATAAATAAATTCATATTAGAATATAAGCAAAAATAAAAACAAACCATAAAAACAAAGTTGTTAACAGAGTTTGACAAGATTGTTTACATCTTCGAGCCTTTGTCTCAGTGGGTGAGGCTTTCTTATTTCTCTTCAATGCTTCAAAACTACATCAAAAAAGTGTAAAAAGGATTACAAATTGGTCTGGCTATGTTCTTCTCAACCTCAAGAATCCAACACAATTGACGACATTGAAATTTTTTTAGCATAGCTCCCAAAATTGGCTAACAAAGTTTGCTTCCTCAATGGCTTACCTGCATAAAAATGGCTTCAAGCTTCATAAAATCATCATAATTATGCCAATATGAACCTTTCCATGCTGCTACGAACCTCTTATATATATATATATATATATATATATATATTGAGTTGGTATCCTCCTCCCAACTTCCTCCCAAGATCTAGCCTCAAAAAGGGCTTCGGATCCTCAATTTTTGGAAAAATCCACAAAAATCAGCATTAAAAATCAATAAAAATCATATTTTATAGTTTGAAAACCCAGAAATTGGAAAGAATTAGGCACAACCCCTTTTGATCTAGGCTCTTGGTCATATGGAGTGTGCCATATGGCCAAGGGCTAGGTCGCATTCCTACTCCTTCGTTCTAGCCCCAAACTCGAGGTCGTATGACGCCCCATGTGTCTTTGCTTATCACTCGATGTGCCCTTTCCCAGTCTGGGCTCCTAGTCCTTAGCCCCTAGTCATGTGGGATGCGAAGTGGCCCTGCGTTGGCCCCCTTCGACCAAGGCTTACCCCAAAAAATCCTCCACAATTAAATTTAAAACTAAATCCAGCGAGTGCTTTAACCAAGCACCATAATAGCCTGGGTGGATAGTGAATTTGTTGTAAGTTTTTTCCCATATTGAGGTCAGGGGTTAGAGCTAGACAAAGTCACAACCAAACTTTTTTCCTATACAACATTAGAAAAATCTGGGGTGCCACATGGCACCCTCTGATTGGTCCATGTGTCACTGTGTCATTGACTCACATGGTATAGTCAACACACAGTCAGCATGCACAGTTAGCTGCCAAATCACTTCCATACATCCACATGTCGTTCCACATCAACATACGTACTACCTAGTCACCCTGCCACATCAACATCCATACATCCCAGTCACCCTGCTATGTCAACATCCATACAACCCAGTCACTCAGCCACGTCATAATCCGTACAACCACCTGTCGTTCATACTGCCACATGTCAGTCTGTCATTGGGCCATGACATGTATGGGCTTATGGAACAGTCGCACCCGCAAGTACGCCTGCTCACATGATATTCTCTTCCCTTGGCCCAAAGAACTACAGAGTCCTTCTAATCCCCCTTACCGAGAATTGTCTATACCCACAGTAACTCTCTTGGATGATCACCCTTAATGATCGGGGAATCGAACTTCGGCGGTTCGCGAATCCTATGGTTGAGCACTTTACGTCCCACGATATCCCGAAAACCCGATGTGGGTCGATGCTAACACCTTCTACTTCTATCGGGACTTTCTCTGTCGAGTTTTCGACCCCTATGATGTCGAAATCAACTTACCTCCCTTGACCTTGACTTCCAATATACTGTCACCGTGCGCCACCTGTCCTCCTTGTCAGTGCTATGGCCCACGCTCGTTTTATGATCGGGAAATCATGTATCGCAATATCGTGATTCCCATTGCACTTGTTTTCGAAACTTTCTAAGTCCCGAACCCTGATATGGGGTGACACCTGTCCCTCACTCAAATTCTTGTAGTTATTTGGGCATCACGTTTCAGAGTTTCACAACTCATAAGGCCTCTGATTCTTAACTTTTGAAACCCCGATGACTCCTCCGGGACTTCTCCTCTACTCACTAGGGCTTAACCCCGGTGCAACTCCTACCAAATCTAATGGTTGATGGGAAATCAACTGCTGAGCCAACGGCTCACAAACTTTTGTGCTCGAACTCTGGATGTGGCCATAATCTCCTCACTACTCTGTCGGATCTGACGGTTGGCGGGATTTTCACGAGTTCCCTCCACAAGATATTGACCGTTGCTTCCCCCTCCTTGAGGATTTCCTGATGCGAAACCTCTTGTGCGCTCCTTCAACATATTTGAAAGTTCTACTCTTCCTGAACTTTTCCCAGCTTCTCAGTCTCTTAGAAAAGAGAACCTCTTGCTTGCACTCCTTGCGACAACTCTGCAGACACTTTAAGTGTGCATCCTCCCCTGACTCTACGCACGCCTGTAGCAGCAGTCCTCCAAAGCTTCTGCTCGGGTTCAAAACTGAGACTCTCCCTTAGCCTGCGCACTCCTTGCATGGCTCCAACAACCCAATTTCACTTCTGGGTGGATGAGAATAAGAGTTAAACCACCTGAGCCTCCATCAACGCACTCCTTGCGGATGTTTTCGACTACACTCCTTACAGGAATCTTCTCTCAGATAGAGAAACAATTAAAACTCATTCCTCCTTTCCTTTAGACTTCAAACTCAACCATGAAATCATATGCACAACATATCAAAGAAAATGCATAACAGGAAAACAAACATTCATGAGCATATCAACATCAAATACACAGAGAACAACACAAAACCATGAATTTGAATCATAACTCTTCTATTAATTCAAATTTATGTACATGGGTGTTCTTACACAGCCTCTATATGCTCTTCTTCCTGAATTCTCTCTCTATTCCTGAATAATGTTACAATGCACAATGAGGGTGTCTATATCCATTATCCCTCCTTCTTTCTAATATTGTCTAGTCTAGAATTAAAATCCTATCTACCTGCATTAACTATACTAAATGTCGTGTATCTATTAAGGATGAGAGATATCCGCTCAAGGTCCATTTACAATATACAAGTGCACTTCATCTTAAATGACTCATTTAAGATCGTGCAACAACTTCCAAGGCAATTTCAAAATATGTGCTGGCTTATCCAACTGTTTTTCTCTTCCGCGCTGGCTCGCTTGACGTGTCAGCAATGCTCCTGCATCATACTCCTTGTCTTGAAAAATTTCATGGACTCCTGTCCATGAGCTCCTACACGGTTTGTCCATGCTTCTATATTTCTGCTTCAGTCTCCCAGCTGGTATCTTCGATCGGATGGTCCTTCCATTTGACCATATACTCATAGCATTCTTTCCTTCTAGTCTTCTTACCCACTCTCTTGTCCAGTATGCATTCCATATGCGGCTTCTCTGCAACTGGCAATTGTTTCATCCACTGGATCACTGGCGGCTCAGCTCCAGTCTTTACTTCTCCAGTCCTGTATGGGTATAAATCTGATATGTTGAATATCGAAGATATTTTGACCCCATCTGATAGCTCAATCTCATAAGCATTTTCTCTGAATTTTCTCAAGATCTTACATGGTCCGATTTTCTTCATTTTCAACTTATTGTATGTTCCCCTTGGAAACCTTTCCTTCCTCAAGTGTGTCAGAACTAATTCCCCAACCTCAAACTGAAGTTGTCTCCGATGCTGATCTGCTTTGCGCTTATATTCCTGGCTTGATTTCAGCAACTACTCCTTCACCCTGCTGTGAAGTTCCTTCATCGCCTCAGTGAATTCTTCTGCACTAGCGCTGATAGTAGCAGTCTATTCTGAATTTCTCAATTCAGAAACTCCCCTTGGCTGTGTGCCATACACAATCTGAAATGGGCTTCGGCCTGTGCTCCTTTTCACTGAATCATTGTATGCAAACTCTGCCTGTGGTAGTATGCTATCCCACTGGTTGTGGTGCTCCGCCACCAAGCTTCTCAGCAAGTCTCCTAGACTTCTATTCACTACTTATGTTTGTCCATCCATCTGAGGATGATAAGTTGAACTAAACATCAAGTTAGTTCCCAGCTTCTTCCACAAGGTCCTCCAAAAATGCCCTATGAATTTTGTGTCTCTGTCCGAAACTATACTTCTTGGCAACCCATGAAGTCGAATGACCTCTCTGAAGAACAGATTTGCGATATGAGTCGCATCACTGGTTTTCTGGCATGGGATAAAATGTACCATCTTGGAAAACCTATCCACTATCACAAAGATTGAATCAAATCCTCTTTGTGTCTTTGGCAATCCCAATACGAAATCCATGCTGATTTCATCCCACGGTCTTTCGGGTATGGGCAACGGTTGATAGAATCCTGCATTCTTCTTCCTTCCCTTCGAATGCTGGCAAATTCTGCATCTATCCACAAAATTCTTGACCTATGACCGCATTCCTGTCCAAAAGTATGACTCATTCAGCTTCGCGAATGTTTTATCATGGCCAAAATATCCTGCTAATCCACCACTGTGTTTCTCCTTTAGCAGATTCTCCCTCATGGAGCAATTCGGAATACACAATTGATTGCCTTTGAACAACAATCCCTCCTGGATCATATAATCTATCCAAGGGATTCTGTCTCTGAGAACTGGATTCTCAGCTACTTCAGACGCCTCTCCAAAATCTACATCACCTGCGTACATGTCCCTGAGATCATCCAAACCTAAGGTCTTGACTCGGAACTCCTGCAACAACAAACACTTCCTGCTCAAAGCATCATCCACTTTGTTAGCAGTACCCGAAATGTGTTTAATTAAAAATGTGAAAATTTTCATATACTCTACCCATTTTGCATGTTTCTGATTCAACTTCTCCTGTTGAGTCACAAACTGTAATGCGTGGTTATCACTATATAAAACAAATTCTTTTGGGATCAAGTAATTCCTCCACTTCTTCAACGCCTGTATGATAGCATAAAATTATTTATCATACGTGGAGTATTTCACCTTTGCCTCATTCAACTTCTCGCTGAAGTACGCGATTGGCCTGTCTTCTTGACTTAAGACTGCCCCGATTGCAAATCCGCTTGCATCGCATTTCACCTGAAATGTTTTCTGAAAATCCGGCAACACTAGAACTAGTTGTTCTGTGATCTTTTGTTTCAACAAATTGAAGCTCTTTTCAGCCTTTTCAGTCCAGTGAAAAGATTTATTTATTTTCTTGACTGTATCCATCATCGCTGCGCTAATCCCACTGAAATTTCTAATAAACTTTCGGTAGAAACTAGCCAGTCCATGAAAACTCCTCACTTCGAAGATATTCCTCGGTGATGGCCAATTTTTGATCACTTCTACATTATCTGGATCCATCCTCAACTCATTCGCAGATATAACAAAACCCAAATAAATGAGTTTTGTCTTCATGAATGAGGACTTCTTCATATTAATCAACAGCTTCTTCTGCTGCAGCTTCTTCATTACAATAGCCAAATGCTTCAGATGTTCATCCTTGGTCTTGTTGAAAACCAATATCTCATCCAGATACACAATGACAAACTTCCCGATGAATTCCCTCAGGACTTCATTCATTAACCTCATAAAGGTACTTGGCACATTCGTCAAGACAAATGACATGACAAGCCATTCATACAAACCTTCATTAGTCTTGAACGTTGTTTTCCACTCATCACCTTCTCTCATGCGAATCTGGTGATATCCACTCTTCAGATCAATCTTTGAAAAGTATTTTTCTCCACTTAAGAAACCCATCAAATCATCCTTTCTTGGCAATGGAAATCTGTACCTAATGGTTATCTTGTTGATGGCTCTTGAATCAGTGCACATCCTCCAACCTCCATCTTTATTTGGACTGAGTACCATTGGAACGACACATGGGCTCAAGCTTTCTCTGACCAATCCTTTGTCCAACAGCTCCTGGACCTACTTCTTGACTTCTTCATTTTCCTGCGGCATCAACCTATACGTGGCTTTATTCGGAAAAATGGCCCCTGGTATGATGTCTATATGATGACTCACACTCCTCATCGGTGGCAATGAATGAGGTAATTCATCCACCACGATGTCAGCGAACTCTTCCAGTAGTTCCTAAATCTCCTCTGGTAGATCGTCCACTCTTGTGCTAGTCAGAACAATCCTCGGTTTCCTGACCACAAAGAATTATGGATCTTCTTTCTTCTTCACCTCCGTAAGAAGTTCTTTCCCACTCGTGAGAAGTACAGTGTTTCTTACTTTCGGCTTCACCTCCTTATCCTTTATCGGAAGCAACATATGGGTTCTCCCATTCTTCTCCAGGGTATGTGTGTTCATTCTCCCATCATGAATCACATTTTTGTCATATTGCCATGGTCTACCCAACAATAGATGAAAAACATCCATAGGAATGACATCACACAAAATCTTATCATTATATACTCCTATTTTGAATTCAACCAAGCATTGTTTAGTAACATTTACCTGGTGTCCTTTTTGTAGCCATGAAACTCTATAGGGGCTTGGATGATTAGTCATCTCCAGCTCCAACTTCTCTACCATCTCTGTGGATACGAGATTATCCGTGCTACCACTGTCCACGATAACTTTGCACACCCTATCCTTGGTCTTGTAAACTATTCTGAAAAGTCTAGTTCTTTGAGATGAACTTTCCACCTCCTTCTCAAGTGTCAAAATGACTTTACGCATCATCAACAACCTTCCTCCCTCAGCGTCTTTGGCCTCAACATCTCCCCTCTGTGCCTTGGTGATGTGAGCTTCTCTGATGTCCTTCTTTTTCTATGGACACTCGTAAGACTTGTGCCCACTCTTTCCGCAAGTGAAGCATGTGATGACTCCACCTCTTCATCTTCCTCTACCTCTAGTACGAGGAAACATGTTGTTATCGGCATATCCTCCACTCTGTTCATTATGCTGTTCTCTTTTCTCAGCATGTTTCCCTCGCTATGAACTTCCACCTCTCTCGGTTCAAGTTTGAGGTTTCTTCCATTCCTCCTTGGGCTTCTGGTATTTGTTCTGGGCAATTGACTTGCCTTTGGGCTGACTCCTGCCTCTCCCTAGCTGACCTTGCTTACAGCTCAGCTTCTCTTCATCTTTCAGAGCCATATGATAAGAATCCTCCACCGTTCGGATGGTTTCCATACTCAATTCATCCCGAATGTTGTATCTCAGACCATTCAGATATCTAGCAACCTTCTCATCATCGCTCTCCCGATGACCTGCCCTGATGTTCAGTCGATAGAATTCCTCCGTGTATTCCTTCACTGTCATCAGCTTCTGTCTTAGGTTCTGCATCCTCCTTAACAGAGTAATTTGATAGTCTCTTGGGACGAATTTTTCCTTCATCTTTGCAATCATTCGATCCCAACTTTTAATTTTATGCTTACCTTTGCAGCGTCTATCTGCTTGTAGCTCGTCCCACCATAATGTTGCATGTCCTTTCAATCGCGTGATAGCATGCCTGACTTTCTTGTCCTCTTCGATATGCTCATAATTGAAGTATGTATCTAGAGCTCTAATCCAATCTAGAAGCTCCTCTGCATCCTGATTTCCCTCGTAGACTGGAATATCCATCTTTGCCTTTGCACCCATCCTGGAAATAACTTTAATTAGGCGTTCATTCGCTGCATCCTCGGATACAACTTCCTTGTCTCGTTCCTCTTCAACTTCATCCTCTGAATCGCTAAAATCCCCCGCACTAACTGTGCATCTTTGCGCTATCTCCATGTCTTCAAGTATTGCTCGGAGATCACGCATTTGTCTCTCCATTTCTGGATTTGCTACCTGCCTGCCTCTTCGTCGTACCTCCCTATCCTTCGGATCAGGTGACTTCACGTCCCTTCTCCTAGGTGTCATGGTGAATTTCCCTCTTCTCTTTGCTACAGAAAGCAAAGAGTCTTTCTGAGCTCTGATACCACTCTGGCGCAGTCGCACCCGCAGGTACGCCCGCTCACAAGATCTTCTCTTCCCTTGGCCCGAAGAACTACAGAGTCCTTCTAATCCCCCTTACCGGGAATGATCTATACCCATAGTAACTCTCTTGGCTGATCACCCTTAATGATCGAGGAATCGAACTTTGCCGGTTCGCGAATCCTATGGTTGCACACTTTACGTCCCACGATATCCCGAAAACCCGATGTGGGTCGAAGCTAACACCTTCTACTTCTATCAGGACTTTCTCCATCGATTTTTCGACCCCTATGATGTCAAAATCAACTTACCTCCCTTGACCCCGACTTCCGATATACTATCACTGTGCACCACCTATCCTCCTTGTCGATGCTATGGCCCATGCTCGTTTTATGATTGGGAAATCACGATTCCCGTTGCACTTATTTTCAGAACTTTCTAAGTCCCGAACCCTGATATGGCGTGACACCTGTCCTTCACTCAAATGCTTGTAGTTATTTGGGCATCGTGTTTCATAGTTTCACGACTCATAAGGCCTCTGATTCTTAACTTTTGAAACCCTAATGACTCCTCTGGGACCTCTCCTCTACTCAATAGGGCTTAACCCTAGTGCAACTCCTACCAAATCTAATGGTTCACAGGAAATCAACTCTTGATCCAACGGCTCACAAACTTTTGATCTCGAACTCTGGATGTGGCCGTAATCTCCTCACTACTCTATTCGATCTGACGACTGGCGGGATTTTCACGAGTTCCCTCCACAAGATCTTGTCCGTCACTTCCCCCTCCTTGAGGATTTCTTGATGCGAAACCTCCTGTGCATTCCTTCAACAGATTTGAAAGTTCTACTCTTCCTGAACTTTTCCCAGCTTCTCAGTCTCTTAGAAAAGAGAACCCCTTGCTCGCACTCCTTGCAGCAACTCTGCAAACACTTTAAGTGTTTAGCCTCCCCTGACTTTGCGCACGCCTGCAGCAGCAGTCCTCCAAAGCTTCTGCTCAGGTTCACAACTGAGACTCTCCCTTAGCCTACGCACTCCTTTCACAGCTCCAACAACCTAATTTCACTTCTGGGTGGATGAGAATAAGAGTTAAACCACCTGAGCCTCCATCAATGCACTCCTTGCGGATGTTTTCGACTGCACTCCTTGCAGGAATCTTCGCTCAGATAGAGAAACAATTGAAACTCATTCCTCCTTTCCTTTAGACTTCAAACTCAACCCTGAAATCATATGCATAGCATATCAAAGCAAATGCATAACAGGAAAACAAACATTCATGAGCATATCAACATCAAATAAACAGAGAACAACACAAAACCATGAATTTGAATCAGAACTCTTCTATTAATTCAAATGTCTATACATGGGTGTTCTTACACAGCCTCTATATGCTCTTCTTCCTGAATGCTCTCTCTATTCCTGAATAATGTTACAATGCACAATGAGGGTGTCTATATCCGTTCTCCCTCCTTCTTTCTAAGATTGTCTAGTCTAGAATTAAAATACTATCTTCCTGCATTAACTATATTAAATGTCGTTTATCTATTAAGGACGAGAGCTATCCGATCAAGGTCCATTTACAATATACAAGTGCACTTCATCTTAAATGACTCATTTAAGATCGCGCAACAACTTCCAAGGAAATTTCAAAATCTGTGCTGGCTTATCTAGCTATTTTCCGCTTCCGCGCTGGCTCGCTTGACGTGTCGGCAATGCTCCTACATCAGCTTCCATGTGTCACATCCGTACACTACCACATGTCAATTCCATATTGGTCTAACTCAACCCAAAAATGCCAAAACTGAGTGACATGTGTCACCTCCTCGTGTTTCCACATGTCCCTATTGATGTTATGATGACATCACCTGTCGTACTACTGACGTCAGTAGTACGACATGTTGAATTTGACCTGTTTGAATTTTTGTGTGTTTGGGAAATCGATCATAATGTGATAGATTTTTCATATGGTGTCCATTTGAGAAAAAACAAATGACACAATGGCATTGGTTTCATCTGATTCTGAGAAATTTGATTTTTAGGCCTTCCTGGATCCATTTTGGATCAGTTGACCCTTACTCCATCATAGTATTCTCATGGATGGGGAGCATATACAATGGTTGAGTGACCCTTCTTCAATAATGTTACTCATTTCATCAGGTATCTAATGGAAGGGTCTACTGACCCTTTCTCAAGAATATGTTTTGTGTAGAGGGGATACTAAGGAAGGGTCTAGTAATACTTCCTTGAGCATATAAATTAGTAAACCATTCTATATGTATAGTATTTTCATTGATAGTGATCCAATGAAAGGGTCATTTGACCCTTCCTCGAGCATATTATTCTTGTCAAAGGAGAGCTTGGTAAAGAATCAAACTAACCTTCATCCATCATACTAATCTCATGGAGGGGAAACATAGAGAAGTGTTGGCCAACCCTTCCTAAATCATAGTAATCTCATGGATGGGGAGCATGGACAAGTGTAGTTTTTCCCTTATTATAGCATAACAACCTTTCCAACGGGAACTTGAAGAAGCATCAACTGAGCCTTCCAATAGCATAGTATTTCCATTGAAGCGGTTCATAGGGAAAGGTCGACCAATCCTTTGTAGAACAAGATTCACTTCTATGTGATCACTGGGAAGGGTCAATATACCATTCTCATGGAAGTGGGGCACAAAAAATAGTTCACCAACCCTTTCTGAAGGATGGTATTCACATCATGCAGTCTTTTGTTGAAGGAATATCTCACTCTTCCTCGAGAATAATGTCAATGTCATGAAGTATGTTAGGTAAGAATATACTAAAAATTTATGAAGCATATTATTCACTTCAATGGGGAGAATGTGGAAGGGTTATCTAACCCTTCCTCGAGCATACAATTCCCATCAAGGGATATCCCAGGGAATGGCTAGTCAATGATTCCTTGAGCATAGTATTTTTATTGTGCGGAGGACTTTGATTAATTGGCCAACCCTTCTTGAAGAATAGTTTTATTGTATATGAGGAGCATAGGGAAGGGTGGCAAGACCCTTCCTCAAGCATAATATTGATTTCATGGAAGATGACAAGGAAATCAAATCGAACCATTTTTTAAGCATAATACTTTGGTCGAGGGGTTGGTCAAGGAAGGGTCGCTTGACCATTTCCTAAGAATATTATTCATGCTTAGAAATTTATGAATTTTTTCTCTTATTCATTTTACCTTCCCTTTTTTCTAGCAACTTTCTCTCATATTCGTGTTTAGCAATTTTTTCATCCACTCTTATTAGGAATTACCATTTCAATTAATTTTTCTTTTTCATCTCTTAATATTATTCAACAATTTCCTCTCTAGTTTATTTTTCTTTTCACATACTTGTTTAACATTTTTCTCTTCCATTACTTTTCCTCTCCCTTTCTTATTTATGAATTTCATATCCCTTTCTTTTTTAGAAATTTCCTCTCTTCTTCTTGTTTAGTCTGAAAATTCCTAGAAAATAAATTATAGTGAAAATTTCAAACTGACCAATTTGAAACTAATCTCAAGATTATTTAGAAACCCTAACATCCACAGATCATATCTCAAAAAGTATATTGAACTAAAATTTGAAATTTTTACCTAAGATAGTTATGTATGTTTCCTTGTTCTATGAAAATTTCACAGTCTAAAAGTCCCAGATAAGAAGTTATAGTGAAAATTCCAAACTGACATGTTTGAAAATAATCTCAAGACAATTAATAAACCCTAACTTCCACATAGCATATCTCAGAAATTATAGTGAAAAAAATCTAAATTTTTTACCATATATACAACATGATATCTCCCCCATATCTGTAAAATGTCAAGGTCTGAAATATCCCATAAAATAAGTTATAGCGAAAGTTCCAAGCTGACCTATTTGAAACTAATTTCGAAAGAATCCAAAAACCATAACTTCCATGAGCCATATCTTGGAAATTATAGAAAAAAAAACATCTGAAATTTTTACCATATGTACACCACGATCTCTCCATCTCTGTAAAATTTCAAGGTTTGAAATGTCCCAAAATATAAGTTATAGAAAAAGTTCCAATTTGACCTATTTGAAATTAATTTCAGGCACATTCAAGAACACTAACTTCCATAGGGAATATCTTTGAAAGTATAGTGAATAAACATATGAAAAATGTACCACATGTACACCAATATCTCTTCTATATCTCTTCAAAATTGCAAGGTCTGAAACATCTAATAACATAAGTTGTTGCAAGAATTCCAAGCTGACTTGAAACTGATTTCACAACTCTTCCCTTTTTGAATGATATTCAATCTATTATCATCCATTTTTCACACACACACTTTCTCTCAATACTTTATCTATTTATAGCTTTTCATAACCCTTCATCAAGGGACATGCCCATTAATTAAATTAATTCCCTTTTTTATTTTACTTTTCCAAATACCATGAGAAAATATCATGGGAATATACCTAAACCCATGGGTTTGAAACCACCATTTCACTTTTTACTTTTTCACATGCACCCCTCTTTTAATACACTTTTAAACCTATATATAAATAAACCTCTGAAATGTTGGGTGTATTTTAATGTCATAATATGACATTACTGAAAAAATTAATCCTTTGATACCAATGACAATAATTCCAATATTCTCCACCTTTTACATTGATGACAATCCTGCAAGGAAACACATAGTCCACCAAGCATATAAATAATTGTTCCCTCATCTGCAACTCTCCCCCTATATGAAACTCTTCCCCTTTGACATCAATGGAAAAGGGATGCTCCCCCTGATCTTGTAATTTTTATATCATCAACACTACCTTCCCAATCCTCATATGCATATGATGTTAGAGTAAAATATTCACTTTTTGAGTACCACAAGCTGAAGTGCAAGGTTCCCTTAGATATTTAAATATTCTTTTCACTTCTTGCACATGATTTTCTTTTGGTACAACTTGAAACAATGCAACAAGTCCTACTGCTTGCATAATGTTTGTCCTTGATGTTGCCACATATAGTGGGATTCCAATCATTAATCTATACATTTTTTTTATTTTCTTCCATAGATCCATCATCTTTTCTCAATTTACTATCTATGATCATGGGTGTGTTGATTGATTCACAATCTTCCATTATGAATTTCTTCAATTTTATATTAAGAAAAATAAACAAATCCATTTCCATTCAACAAGAAACCAATCAAGTCAAGAAGACATCAGTTGGGTTCACATATCAACAACTTCAAGTCCCCCCCACCTTGAGGGATCAATAAGTAGCAACGATATTTCTTTTCAAAAATTCCGATCGATGGAAAATCCAATCAAAACTTAGTTGACAAATACTCAGTCAAAACTCTAGTCTCCTGTCATTTCAAGTCAATGCTTGGTCGACCACTTCCAAGGTGATCATAAGTAAGTAAGGAACATTGGACAACCGCACAATTGCACAACCAATTATACACAATAATATGAAGTCCTCAAACATTTATTCAAATTATTCCACGACCATACATCAATCCAACCAAAATATATCATGTTAGTTGGCATTGGTACACAATTTTGTATTTCACCTTTCTTCTGCAAATATTTGAAAGCATGATTTTTGTTTCTTCAATCTTTATGGTGAGGATGATGATAGGAAATATATTTTTTTGTTGGTTGATCAGAGGAAGTAGGATTACGTTCATGTTCACTTACATGAGTAGAAAAACCTGGTATATCAACACCAATATCATATGTAACAACATGCTCAAATTATGGCATGAGGGAAGTAGGCAACTCATCAATATATTAAGCACAATCAACAATAGGTGGATCTTCAGGAAAATTGGTCTGAGCTCCTCTTCCAAAAAATAAAACTTCCATGGTTGTAGCAAAGCTAGATGTATGTACTGAGGCAATGAAAACATCATATCCAAGAACAATATTAATGAATGCATACATTTGGAATTTGATGATACCATCTAATATTTTAGTGCTCTTTTCAAACTTCAATATTCTATTCAACTCATCAGTTGACCTCTCAAATTCCTTTCTTAAGTAAACAATTTCAACTTCCAGGTTCTCACAATTTTCTTCATTTTCCTTCAAATGAATTCTCACCACCTCTTCCATCTTTTTTCCCCTTCTAGTTGAATCTTTACATTGATAATAGTATTCTCTATTTCTTCAAGGCTTTGTGAATTTTTTGTTTTTTCATCACGATCCTCCTCTTCATATTTCTGTAACTACTCCCTTTTTCTCAATTTCTTTTTCTTAAGATTCATTATTTCTCTCAAGGAACAAATGTGTTCTTCCTAAAGATCCACTTCCGCATCATTTTTGACATTCTTTTTCTCTTATGAATCCATCATTTATTTCCCTTTGTATTCATTTTACAATGTATCAATATTCGTTTCCATTGCCATAAAGATATTTTACTCTCTATGACTATTGAATATACTTTCCTTACTCTCTTCATAAGAGTCACTTTCCTCTTTGGAGCAAAGACTTTTCTTTTTCTTATGGAATTTCTTCTTCTTTTCATGCTTACCCTTTTTATGGTGATGAGGTTTTCTCTCTTTATTAATGTTATGATCTCTTTATCATCACTACTTTCATTTTTTTCATATGGACAGTTACAAAAAAATGTCCTATTTTTCCACAATTAAAGCATTTAATGGGCATCTTACATTTGTATTTTCCAGATCCCTTTTTTAGTTTTCTCACAAAATTTCCTTCCTATGCATCTGACTCATTATTAGAGCTATCACTTGATTTACGATCTTTGTTCTTTGTCTTATTTGAGGCCTTGAGGCTACTTCCCCCTTTGATAGACATTCTTTCTCTGTCCTCATTTCATATGTCGTGAGGGTCCACTGGAATTCATCCATTGTTAATGAATTGAGATCCTTCATCTAGTCAATGGTGGAAACTTTAGAATCAAATATTAATGGGAGTGACCATAACACCTCTTTTACAATCATCCCTTCTTCAACCTTTTCAGCAAGTCCTCTGATGGTGTTGAAAATTTCAACCACATGGAGAAGATATGTTGCAAATTTTCTTCGTCTTTCATTTTTAGGGTCTCAAGCTTCCTTCTATGAGTGTGGATATTTTCCTTCTTAACCTTTTCATATCCTTCATAGATATTTTGAATCTTGTCCCAAATTTATTTTACTGACTCTAAATGCATCACCTTGACAAACTCATATTTTGATAGACTGCACAATATGGAAATCATGGATTTTGCATTATTTTAACTAGCTTTATTTTCAATCCGATCAATTGGTGGAGATGTTGGAGCCTTATAACCTGTCATGCTAGATTTTCAAACATTGAAATCATGAGCCATTAAATAGGTTTGCATCCTTATGATCTAGAAGGCATAGTTTGTTATGTTAAACAATAGAGCCTTATTTTTGGAGAATCATTTTTGAATGACCATGTGTGCTCCTGAGATATACCTTCCAGTGGTTAGAATATTTTTGAAGAAACCCACTCTGATACCAATTGTTGAGCACACACTTATAATAAGAGGGGGGGTGAATCAAAATATGATAATTTTTTACTTTTTCAAACATTCATTAACCATAAAAAAAAACCACATAAGATATGTATTAATTATAGAACATATAACACAATATTTATGTGGAAACCCTTTTGGGATAGAACCACAAAAATTATATTTATAGTTATTTGTAGGAACTAACCTACTCTTACAAATATTTTTAGGCACCAACCTACTAGAGACAACAATCTCTACTTGTACAAATCTTGGTAGGCACCAACCTACTCTTACAGATCTTTATAGACACCAATCCCCACCACTAAGAACAAGATTATCAAGAGACACCAATGTCTTTGTTTGAGTGGAAACAACCTACTCTTACAAATCATTGTAGACACCAATCTACTAGAGACACCAATATCCATCGCTATGTACCAACTTAGAAAGAGACATCAATTTAGTTTTTTGAGTGGCATGGCCATTCTCTTACAAATATTTAGAGACATCAATCTACTAGAGGCACCGATCCCCATCGTTAAGCACCAAATTAGCAAGAGACACCAATCTCTTTGTGTGATATGAAACAACCTTCATCGATTTTTCTTTCTACTTCTTATTTCACCAAGTCTATTGACTTCTTATGCCTTCACCATGTCTATTCACTACTTCTGCATTCACTAGGTCTACTCACCTCTTCTTCCTTCCCAAGGTTTTCTTAATAATTTTTCCCTTAACAAGTCTGACTAAAATTTGAATTTTTGAATGGTAACTTTCCTAAATTTTTTTTTTTTAGTCCTCTTCTCAAGAAAAAAATTGTAAGACATCCCACGTATCCAAATTTGCAAATATGATTCTAGAATTATTACATAAGGTACTTCTTTGTGTCCTCTGAGATCCTTGAAAATTGCACAGTTTGAAATTTCCAAAAAAAGAAGTTATAATGAAAATTCCAAACTGATCTATTTGAAACTGATCTCATGACCATTTAGAAACTCTAACTTCCACATTATATCATATCTCATGAAGCATAGGGAATGAGATTGAGTTTTCTGAAAAAAATTGCGTCAAAAGTTTTTTTGAAACGTCCAATGTTTCGAGTGGACACTCCACCCATCATTAGAGACAATTGAAGTTGTAATATTTTAGAAAATAGTGATTAAGTGAAGTGTATAAAGGAAATGACATGACCGTTGAGGGGGGGGGAATTGCATATTAAAATTTTGATAAAGTAATGAAAAATGTTGTTAGGTTGTTAGGTTTTAAAATGATAAAAAGGTATTAAGAGAGGGTAATGAGATTAGATATTAAGATATATTCAAATGATAATTAAAATACAAGGTGACCATGGAGGAAAAAGGAGGGGGGAATTTAATATGGAATTATTTCTATGGAATTATAGGGATGTTAGAAAAAAAATATCACGGAGAAATAAAATAAAAACAAATGCGCAAATAAAACACATAAGATACACAATACAATAGAGACATAGATATACATGGTTCACCCAGTGTGGGCTACGTCCACCAGAGAAATTTCCAGGTCCTTCCTTTTTATTATCCAACAAATGAAGGGATACAGCCTACAACACACTCGTTGTAACTTCCTCTTCTTTCTCTCACAGTCTCCTCTCTGAGAATACAATATTCACAATGATACATAGCCGCAATACAGTTCTCTCATAAAAGAGGGTTTGCTTATAGGGAAAAAAAACCCTAACATAACTTCTACCATCTAATTTGCGACCTTATAATGAACATTACATATTTACTATGAAATTACAATATATATTTACAAGGAAATTTTTCCTGCAGGGGCTTCATCCCAAACCCCTGTCGGGGGCCTTCTTTCCCGTGAACCCCGTATGGGGGGCAAGGCCCCCCTGAAACTCCCCCATGTGGAGGGGTGTACAATATTTTAGGGTGTAAAGTATTAATGGGGTATAAGCATGACTAAAAACAAAGAACTATGAATCAAAGAAGATAATCAGGCTCCACAACCAACAATATCCCACTTGGAGACCGATCTCAACAACTTCACCGTTGTTGTATATGTTGGAATATGATCCTTCTTGGACCTAAAGAATTTATGATCTTCACCTTCACACTTGAATACCAATTGAAACTGAGTAGGAACTTAGTTTCTCCCTGGTTACTCCCTTTGTTAACATGTCTGTAGGATTTTGGCTAGTGTGTATATTTTCGAACTTCAAATGTCCATCTTCCAAGAAGGATCATATGAAATGGTACCTGAGCTATATATTCTTAGTCTTCAAATGGAAGGCTGAGTTATTTGCAATATGAATGGAACTCCCATTGTCACAGTACAACCTTCTATTCTCTTTCTTGTTTCCTAATTCCTCCATAAACCTCTGTAACCAAATAATCTCTTTACTAGCCTCTATAGCAACAACATACTCTACCTCTATTGTTGAAAGTGAAACAACCTTTTTCAGTTTTGAAATCCAACTTACTATTGTTCCACCTGCAGTAAAAACATACCATGTGGTTCTCCTCCTGTTATCTTTATCACCTGCCATATCTGAATCAGCATATAATAGTAGAATAATGTCTGAACCTCCAAAAAATATTGCCTGAGTAGTATTACCTCTCAAATACATGAAAATCCACTATACTACCTCCCAATGTTCTTTACCTGGATTGTTCATATACCTACACACAACTCCCACTGCATCTGCAATATCTGGTCTTGTGCAAACCATTGCATACATCAAGATATAAATTGTTGATGAATAAGGGACCCTGGACATGTATTCTATCTCCTCCTGTGTCTTGGGACACATTTCCTTAGTTAATTTGAAATGACTGTCCAAAGGTGTTCTAACTGGTTTTCCATTCTTCATTCTAAACCTTTCCAACATCTTCTCTATGTACTCACCCTGAGACAATGTAAATTTTTTATTTTTCTTGTCCCCTGTTATTCTCATACCAAGGATTTTTTTTGCAACACCCAAATCCTTCATCACAAATGAATTATCTAATTTCTTCTTGAGAACATTTATATCCTGCATATTAAACCCTGCAACAAGCATGTCATCTACATACAATAGAAAGATAATATAGCTTCCAGTTTCTAGATTTTTAAAATGAACACAATGATTAGAATGACATCTACTATAATATTGTTCCGTCATAAACCTATCAAACTTCAAATACCGCTGCCTTGGATCTTTCTTTAGGCCATACAAGCTCTTATTCAACCTGCATACCAAATTTTCCTTCCCTTTGACCTCATACCCCTCTAGCTATTGCATATAAATCTCTTCCTCCAAATCCCCATGGAGAAAATATGTTTTTACATCTAACTGCTCAATATGAAAATATTCTATGGTCACAAGACTTAAAATAGTCCTAATTGAATAATTTTAACAACAGGAGAAAGTATTTCATCAAAATCTATACCTTTCTTTTGTGCAAACCCCTTTACAACAAGTCTAGTTTTGTACCACTTTTTTCCTCCATCTTCTTCCTTCAAATTGTAAACCCATTTATTATGTAATGCTCCTTTTCCTACAGGAAACCAAACCAAATCCCAAGTTTGGTTATTTACTAAGGAATCCATTTCCTCTTTCATTCCTTTCTACCACTTCTTTTTAGTGTCTACCTTCATTGCCTCTTCATAACATTATGGTTGAACATAATCATTCAACAATAAATAATACAATGAAGCAGAGTATCTTTTAGGGGGTCTACTTAAATTTGTACATCTTCTAACAACACTTGCAGGAGTTTGAGGTAATTGTTGCTCTTGTTATTGTACATTTTGATTTTCTTGTACCTTTGGAATTTAGTTTTCAGTCATCTCATCAAGCACTATGTATTCTAATTTTTAATTTTGATGTAGGTGCATTGCTCCACCTCAGCACACGCCAGTTGATTAGCATGAGTGGTGAACATTTAGGAAGGGAGAGGCGTCACCCTCTCATTTTTTTCTTCAAGAATCTAAAGAGTGATCAAGGAAATTAATTTTGATAGGTTGGAAGAGCCAAGTTGTGCCTTTGCACAAGTTGGAGATAAGGTCACCATTAAGTGGTTGACGGTACGAGGGATATGCATCTGATTCAGATTGGATTTCCATCATTGTAATCTGACTTGGTAGTCAGGTGTTTTGAATGGTGATTAGACACCAGTTTATCTTGGAGGGAATCTCGTTGAGCCCCTCTTGTATAAATCTTTATATTGTATGCCTGGTAGAGGATGCTAAAATTTGATGAAAAATCACTGTAATCCAAGTTGGGGAGGTTGATGAAAGATGAGACTCAATTGCAGTCCAGACTCAAAGCATTGTAAATTGACATTCTGCCATTAATAGAAAAAGAATAGTTTTTCTTCTTTATCAATTTCTTTGTAATGGATGTATGGATTTTTTGTTGTGAATATCATTCATATGCATTTGAGCTGTAGATGTATGTTAGGAATCGTCTCTAGGGATAGATATCTAATTTTCTATCTGTGAGTGTGCTGGATTAAGTTTGTTTCTCTAGGTTATGTGCAAGGAGTACGTGACAGAGAGTTGAAACTCTATGAGCCAATGCAAGGAGTGTGTGTCTGAATTCAGTGGAGTCATAAGAGAAGTTGTCAGGAGGGAACACCAAGATAACTCATAGACTCGCGAGGAAATTTCAAGGTGGTTAGGTGCCTTGGAAAGAATGATTGTATAGGAGGAAACACAATGCAGAGTTACTGGATACTCTGTAACACTCTGCCAAGAGGACATAGAGAAAGTACATGAGTGTACAAGAGAAAAACATTCTGAAGTGTTGGATTCCTTAAGATAACCCCAGGGTTGTTGAACAAATTAATGAAGGAAGGATTTGAAAGAGTGCATCGACAAAGGAAAGGAGATGCCTTAAGAATTTCAGGTAGGCTAAGGGAGAAGCCATCAAAATGTTTATTCAAGTGAAAGGAGTGCGCCAAGGATACTGTGCGCCAAGGATACTATAAGTTCATCTTACAAGCTTAGGATGAAGAGAGTTAAGCTGCCAAGAGAGCAAGAGAAAGTCCTTTGAAGGACGCAGAGGCACTGGGAACCTTGAAGGTTTTCAAACTAAGAAAAGTCACAAAAACATTTGCCCATAACTCTGCAATGAGTGGAGAAGAAGTTCCAGAAAAACCTATGTCTCAAGAATAAAATTGTGCTAAGTGTGAAAAAGGGGTCGAGGACTTCCGATGTCCTGAAGACCATGAAATCGTCCATCGTCAGAGGAGACAGGTGAAAGAATATTAGGAGATCTGAGATTTGGAGCTCCGGAAGGTTTGCTAAGAGAAAACAAAGATCTTCACGAAGTCACGAAGAGTGGTTTGAATCTATACCATTGGATCTAGAAGGGTCACGTGGAACCAATCCGCATGAGCTGGAGGAGTAGTTCTCTTGGAGATATTGGAGGAGACCACTAAGAGAATACCAGAAGAGCTGGGAGCCACAAAAATCCTAGGCATCCATTAGGATAGGACACATAGAGTTGGATCAACAATTCATTGATTCACAAATCAGGAGAGATAGAGAGAGGATAAGTGAAAAATCCCGAACGTCAGAGTCTGAAGAAATTGTAGCTGTCAATCGAAAGGAGGGATGGGGACTGTTGATCCTTGCATCCTTTGAATTCATGATTCAGTGTTTGGGAACATAAGGGTTGGCTGTCGTGGAAAGATTCAAAGCCCAAAGCTTGAAGTGCCTTGTGTGGTTGAGAACCGAGACACAACCCAAGGTCATGTGATATAAAGGGCCTGGAATGAAGAGCGAGTGTCACTGCCAAATTTCTTCAAATGGCCAAGAAGAGAGTTGTGGGGTTAAAAGGACCTGCACTTTGGAGAAAGAAGGACCTATGACAGAGTTTGTCGGGTTCTAGCGGGGAACCAAGGAGTCAATGTGACTCAGGTGTTGAGAATGATCATAGACCAGGAGGTCAAGCATGCCCGAAGGAGAGGAGAGAAGGGGCGGGGTCTGTGCCAGATGTGGTATCAAAGATTGAATTCACCTGTAGATAAGAGGTGAAGAGAGACATAGTGAAATACTCTGTGGAGACTATTGCAAGGTGTGTAGTAGAGGGAAAACAACCAAGGGGGTTGTTCGTGAATCAAGATGGTTGTTGGAGGTCATGAGCGCGGTCGAGGAGGAGACTGCCCGTAGAAAGGCAAAGCATAATTTAGACAAGGAGCTCAGTGGAATCCATTTAGAGGTGGAGAGGCTAGAATTTAAGATGCAGCAGGAAGTAAAGGTGTGTTGGAGATATAAGTGGCCTTTGAAAAGGACAACTAAGTGGCATGTTCGGAAGTTGTTGGATTGAAAGAAACAACAGGTGTTGAGGAGGTTGTTTAGATATGTTGGAAACCTCAATGGCAAGGGAAAGAGATCTGGGAAGAATCTCATTGGTTGCTAGGTGGGCAATGTGAAGGGGTAAATTGATCTTGTAAAATTCCAGGAAGGTAGAGGAGACATCCAAAATTTCCAAGTGGGAAAGGGAGAAGAGATGAGCTCAGCTAAGAGTTCATGTTAGCAAGGGGTGTTGACAGATGGAGAGGAGGTAGAAGAAAGGTCTCAACCATATGAGGATGCATGCACAACTGTGAACGATGTGAATGAAGAAGATGAGAAGTTAAATACTTCCACCGTCGAGGAGAAGGATTAGAGGAACATTATGGTCATTGGAGGAGTCGAGATATTCTTGCCAAGCAACTGAGGAGGGGCTAGCATAGATGTTGCAGATGCAACAGAAGGAAAATAAGTTGAGACTGTCATGGAGGAGGAGGAACAGATACTGAAGTCTATCTCAACAAAAGAGACGAACCCAATTGAGTTACTCACTTAGTGGGAGAAGGATTTAAAGGCACTAGAGGATTGGTTGGACAGTCTAGAACTAGAACGAGGATGCCATGAAATAGCCATGCCAAAGGAGACACACCAACATGAGTTGCAACTAGAGGAACCTAAAATAGAACCATCCGAAGAACTGACAAGGGTCAATCTGTCAGAGGAGGTAGCTGAACAACATTTCAGTGGTGAGACTGCAGAATTGGAGTCTGCAATAGAGTGGCCAGTTAGTGTCACAAAATATGAAAGCAACATGGGAGGTCAAGATGATACACCAATAGAGAAGAATGAGGAGTTGTAGCAGAGAAAACTGCACAAGGAAAACCAGTCGATGAGGCAGCTGGAAGAGGTGATACAAGAGATAAGGGAGATGATGTTGAGGTCAATAGAAGAAGTTGTCAACAAGGATAAGATGGTCAGAAACGAACCTACAG
The DNA here is from genome assembly GCA_009831015.1 of Picea engelmannii. NCBI lineage: Eukaryota > Viridiplantae > Streptophyta > Pinopsida > Pinales > Pinaceae > Picea > Picea engelmannii. Next base: position 967,394 of record ML803345.1, on the reverse strand, counting down.
GAGCAAAAGAGAATTTGTAAGAGTAGCAGAAGTGAAGCATAGGAGTATAAAGACAACTCTAGGAGAAAGTTTGGGATCCACGAGGATTTTAGCAGAGCTAGGAATCTCATGAGTAGGAGCTCATGAATTTTCATAGCCATGGAGTATGACGCAAGAGCATTGCTCCACCTCAGCACGCGCCAACTGATTAGCATGAGTGATGCACATTCAAGGAAGGGAGAGGTGTCACCCTTTCATTTTTTTCCTTCGAGAATCTAAAGCGTGATCAAGGAAATTAATGTTGACAGGTTTGAAGAGCCAAGTTGTGCCTTTGCACAAGCTGGAGATAAGTTCACCATTAAGTGGTTGACGGTAGGAGGGATCTGCACCCAATTCAGATCAGATTTCCATCATTGTAATCTACCTCGGTAGTTAGGCATTTTGAATTGTGATTAGAAACCACTAGTTTAGCTTCGATGGAAGCTCGTCGAGCCCCTCTTTTATAAATATTTGTATTGTATGCCCCATAGAGGCTGTTGAATTTTGATGAAAAATCATTGTAAGCCAAGCTGGGGAGGTTGATGAGAGAGGAGACTCAGTTGCAGTTCGGACTCAAAACATTGTAAATTGACATTCTGCCATTAATAGAAAAAGAATAGTTTTTCATGTTTATCAATTTCTATGTAATGGATGTATGTATTTTTTTTTGTGAATGTCATTCGTATGCATTTGAGCTATAGATGTATGTTAGGAATCATTTTTAGGGATAAAGATACAATTTTCTATCTGTGAGTGTGTTGGATTAATTCTAGTTCTCTAGGCTAAGTGCAAGGAGTGTGCGACAGAGAGTTGAAACTCTGTGAGCCGACACAAGGAGTGTGTGTCTGAACTTAGTGGAGTCAGAAGAGAATCTTACAAGAGGGAAAACTAGGATAATTCAAATGCTCGGGAGGAAATTTCAAGGTGGTTAGGTGGCTTGGAAAGAAAGACAGTGTAGGAGGAAACACAGTGCAAAGTTACTGAATACTCTGTAACACTCTACCAGGAGGGCATGGAGAAAGTGAGAGAGTGTATAAGAGAAACAAATTCTGAAGTGTTATAATCCATAAGAGAAACCTAGGGTTGTTGAACACTTTGAGGAAGGAATGATTTGCAAGAGTGCATCGACAAAAGAAGGGATATGCCTTAAGAATTTCAAGGAGGCTATAAGGGAGAATCAGTCGAAAATCTTAGCCGAACGCAATGAGTGTGCTAAGTATAGTGTAAGTTCATATTACAAGCTCAGGAGAAAGAGAATTAATCTTACAGGAGGGAAAGAGAACATCCACTAAAGGACGTAGAGGAACTGGGAACCTTGAAGGTTTTCAAGCCGAGAAAAGTCACATAAAAGTTTGTGCGAAACTCTGTAAACGGTGGAGAAGAAGTTCTATAACAACCTAAGTCTTGAGAAGAAAATTGGGCTAAGTGTGAAAAAGGGGTCAAGGACTTGAGAAGTCCCGAAGACCATGAAATTGTCCATCATCGGAGGAGACAGGTGGCAGAAGATCAAGAGATATGGGAGTTAAATCTCTGAAAGGTTTGCCAAGATAAAACAAAGATCTTTGTGAAGTCATGGAGATGGTTTGAATCTAGACAGTTGGATATGGAAGGGATGCATAGAAGAAATCTGCACGAGCCGGAGGAGTATTTCTTTAGGAGATATCAAAGGAGAACACCGAGAAAATACCCGAAGAGCTAGGAGCCACAAATATCCTAGGCATCCATTGGGATAGGACACATGGAGTTGGATCAACACTTCGCTAATTCAAAAATTGTGAGATATAGATATAGGAGAAGTGAAAACTCCCGAAAGCCAGAGTATGAAGCAATCGTAGTCATCGATCGGAAGGAGGGACATGGACCATTGATCCTCGCACCATTTGAATTCATGATTCATAGTTTGGGAATGTAAGAGTTGGCTACTGTGGAAAGAGTCGAAGCCCGAAGACCAAAGCTCCTTGTGTGGTTAATCCCCAAGACACAACCTCAGGTCACATGATGGAAAGGGCCTAGAGCAGAGAACGAGTGTCGCTGCCAACTTTCTTTGAAGGTCCAAGAAGAGAGTCCTCGGGTTAAAAAGAACCTTCCCTTTGGAGAAAGAAGGACATGTGACAGAGTTCTTCGGGTTCAAGAAGGGAGCGAAAGAGTCAATATGAATCAGGTGTTGAGAATGATCCTAGACCGAGAGGTTGAGAAACCT
>ML803345.1:938308-964900 GCA_009831015.1 Picea engelmannii | reverse complement strand
TATGGACAAATGGTTCACAACCAAAAGTCTTCAAAAAAGAATATTTTACCTTTTTACCTGTCCATGCCTCCTCTAGAATTCTACCATCCAAAGAGCTTGAAGATCCTTTGTTTATTAAGTAAAAAAAAAATCTACAAAACATACCTAGAACTATAAGGGAAAACCAACATGCAATTTCATACTCCTTGCATGCTCCATGATTATCTTGTTCATCCTTTCTGACACACCATTTTCTTGTGGTGTTCCTAGAACTGCCTTCTGTCTATGAATCCCATGGTATGAGCATTAATAATAAAACTCCTTCCTGCAATATTCACCTCCTTTGTCTGATCTGAGACACTTCAACATTTTTCATGTCTCATTCTCAACCAAAGATTTCCATTTCTTAAAAGTGTCAAAAAAATCAGAATTTTTTTGAATGCAATAAACCCAATCTTTTCTAGTTGCATCATCAATAAAAGTAACATAATAAAAAGATCCACCAAGAGATGATACATGAGTTGGTCCCCATATATCTGTATGGACAATCTCTAACCTTTCACTCTTCTTTTCTTTTCCAACTATGAAAAATCTGTCTCTCTTATGTTTTCCATAAACACAATGCTCATAGAAATCCAAATAATTTTTTTTAAGATCTAGAAACAAATTTATTTTTTGAAGTATCTGCATCCCCTTCTCACTCATGTGTCCAAGCCTATGATTCCATAGTGTTTTATCCACTCATGTAGAAGTTAAATAGATAGAAGATTCAATATTACCAGTACATAAATACATTGTACCTACCTTTTGCCCTTTTGCTATCATGAATGATCCTTTGGTGACCTTCCACACCTTATCTATAAATATGGATATAAAACCTTCACTTGCCAACTGCCCTATTGAAATTATATTTTTCCTTAGATATGGAGCATGTCTTACCTCTTTCAACAACCATTGGTTTCGATTCCTTTGCTTTATTTTTACCTTTCCCATTCCAACAATTTTGCATGGTACATCATCACCCAAATGAACTTGTCCAAAATCACCTTGAACATAATCTAGAAAATGTTTCCTATGTGGCGTGGCATGAAATGAATCCCATGAATCTACAATCCAAGACTCATTAATATTATCTATGGAAAGAACCAAATCCTCTTGTAACACATCACTTGTTACATTTGCTTCCCTATTTTTCTCCTATTGTCCATCTCTTTTTTTCTTTGGAGCTTTGCAGTATTTCTTCATATGTCCTTTCTTCCCAAAATTCCATCACTCTATCTTTCCAATTCTGGATTTGGATATTCCCTTCCTAGGATTCCCATGGTTCCCTGAGCCCTTTCCTCTATCCTTTTGTCTTCCCCTATTCTCCATGTTTGATGCATTACCTGATGTCTCACCTACGCTTTTCCATCACATTTCCTCACTAAGGATAACACAAACAACACCATCAAATTTTAGAGTGTTTGAACCAAAGACAAATTTACTTACAACCATGACCAAGCCATTCCAGATTTTTGGTAATGAGCATAAGATTAGAAGAGACTTTACGTTATCAACAAATTCCAATTTTACAAAACTTAGCTAATTAGTAACCATATTAAATTCATTTAAATGATATGCAATAGGCCCACCTTCTTACATATTCATATAAAATAATCTCTTCATTAGAAATACCTTATTAGATGCTGAGGGTTTTTCATACAATTTATCCAATGCATCCATAAGCTCCTTCGTTGTCTTTTCTTTCAAAATATTGAAAGCCAATGATGCTTCCAGGCTCAACGATATCATTCCTAGTGCCCTTATGTCAAGAATATCCCATTCTTCTTCCTTCATGGTCATCAAATTATTTTTTATTACACCCAATGGTAGGAATAGATCCTTCTGATATAAATAATCTTCCATATGCATCTTCCATAAATGGTAGTTTTTGTCGTTAAATTTATCGACCCTAAACTTTCCATCTTCTGCCATTGCTTCCACTCGAACCAGGAACCCTCTTTTCCTACGAGTTACCTTTCACTCTGATACCAGTTGTTAGAAAAATAGGATCATGGAGAAATAAAATAAAAACAAATGCGGAAATAAAACACATAAGATACACAATAAAATAGAGACACAGATATGTGTGGTTCACCCAGTGTGGGCTACACCCACCAGAGAAATTGTCAGGTCTTTCCTTTTTATCTAGAAAATGAAGGGATACAACCTACAACACACCAGCTATAACTTCCTCTTCTTTCTCTCACAATATCCTCTCTCATAATACAATATGTTAGCACTTGGTAAATTTCCTAGAGGTTGAAAAAGAATAAATCTACAAAGGTAACTTTATCCAACCACTTTTAAAGTTGGGATCTAGCCCTTCTAGCTTCAGAGAGGGATCTCTCTATATGATTTAGCTTTGTTTATAACTTTAGATGTTAGGCTAGGTAAAGAGATAGGTAGGTTTTGTTGTCAAAGTGTTTTTTAAATTGGTTGAGATAGTCTACACATCCATTGGGCTATGGGGTCTGTGTTTAAATAAATATGAAATACAACCAGAAACGATAAAGAAGACTTTCAAAGGGCGAGATAATATACTCACTGGATATTTTAGTAGCTTAAATGATGGACAGAAGAAAATATGAGAAAGATAAATTCAACTAAGAAGCAGTTAAGAATTTACTAATTGAAAACATCAGAAGATAAACATTCAAAATCTTTAAAGTCGGAAACATGGTATCCAAGATAAATCCTGCAACATACGTTACTCTTAAAGATTAGTTTTAGAAAACAATATGATCACAAAGAAAGAATAACATTCAACTTAGAGAATAAACTTCACCAGTGAATACATGCGAGAATCCTGTAAAAGTGCCTCCTTTTTATAAATGGCAGATCTCTTCAAAAATGTTATAGTCTGATAGCGTTAGGGTGTGAAGATAAACAACCCTCAATACTTTGAAAGGTGAAGTATTTATAATTCATATTACAAACGTTCATGTCATAACTGATTAGGACGTGCTCATTCTATTTTTAGTCTAACTAATTTAACTAATCAAAACTGCTTGATGACTTGGTGCAATTGCACGCGGAAATCCTAGGTAGACCATTGATGAAGCCTTTGAACGACCTCATCTGACTGGACAGGTGACTGGACCTGGATAGCTCGTCTTCTAATCAAGCAGATCGCAGAGTTCCTCCCATCTGAGATGACTAGGCACAGTGACTTTGAGTAGTCTCTGATACACTTCGTCCATTTTCATATATTTGGCGAATGTGGGATTAGTGAGGAATATGTATCAAAGCTCCTGTTGGATGCTGATGTCCAACTGAAGAGCGTCCATGAATGATTTTCTAGTGATTCTCCCTTGTATGCTAGCGAAATTTGAACTATCCTTAGACACTTCAGACAGTCTCTTTTTGTAATCTGGGAGTGTCATCAGTTTATCATTAATAACCTTCAGACCAGGGAGACCTTTCTTCTGGAGAGCCTCGATCTTGTTGAAGAATTTTTGTACCCCTAGATCCATGGTATGAACCTTTTCTTCTAGTTGAAGCATTAATCCCCTTTTGGTCAAAACTCTTTTGACCTCAAGGATGGTCTCTATTCTTTCCTTGATCGTCAACTCTACTAGCTCTTCTCTGGTCTTAGAGTTTAGGAATTTTATGATCTCATTTGCTTGAGTTGGTCTATCTCCCAATTCTACTCTGATTTTTTCAATGGCCTGTTTACTTCTCTAGACCAACTCGTTCTTCTCAAACATGATTTGGATCATGGGCCAGATTTCATTTATGGACTTTGTGATGTCTGTCCATACATTCTCTTTAACCTCAGCCAAAGTCTTCCCTGCCACTGTTTTCTTTTGGAGCTGTTGTAGTTCCTTCCTGAGCTGCTCCGTTACCTTATTTTCTTTGGAGAGACTGGTCTGGAAAGAAGTTTTGAGTTCCTGGAGGTTCTCAACTTCCTTCTTGAGCCTGCTGATTTCTATCTCTTGCAGGTTCATCTTTTCCATGGATTTGGCAAGGTCATTTGTTCCCTCTTGTGGTGTCACTGGAGTTGCAGATGGGATTGTTGTCACTGCTGCTGTGCTTGCTCCTGAGATTGGGATGGAACTCAATGGAATGACTTCCATTGGCTTCATCTATTCCTTCTCTTTTAATAATCTCTCCATCTCTGCTTCCATCTCTTTGAGCTATGCATTCTGCTCCATAAGCAATTTGAGCATTTCGTCTTTCTCGCCTTCTTTCTCTGCTATTTCTTTTTCCTGCGAGTCTTCTGTAGGAGGGAGCTTCAGTTGTTTTCTCAATGAGGCGATATCTGCATTCTTCTTCTTTATCATCTCTTCTGTCTATTTGTGCAGATCCATCTAATCTGTTGGGTGCGCATCCTTCATCTGAAATTCGAAGGTGGCCCTCTTGTAGTCTGTGATTACCTTGGGATCTCGTACCTGCACTTGGAAGAAGGCCATGTGCATCTTGCCCTTTTCTGTGTCAAATGTAGACAGCAGCCTGTGCTGCGCAATTGATATTTTCTTTTGAAACTGAGCATATGTGCTACTGGTAAGAGTCTGATTCTTTTTCTTAATCATCTCATACTTCTCGAAAATACTCAACTTGGGCCCAGTTTTTCCCGACTGAGTATCCAGTGGGGAGTTTGTAAATTTCTTCAGCACAACTGGGGTGATTTCCTTATACAGGCTCGACCCGAAGGGTGGAATGACAGACTTAGTCACTGTGGTAGGCGGGACCTCTTTCTCACGAATATGGCTAGGAACTGTGGTTGTCTTGGGCCTCTTAGTATGTAACTGGAACTCTTCAGACGACACCTCTATGACAGGCGGAGATGATTCTTGTCGAGGCCTTTTTTCCTTAGGTACTTGTGGTGTGGCAGTTGGTGGCACACTGGTAGGGGGAACCTATTGTTCCACTTCAATCAAGGTGTTAGGCACCCACACTGTCTGATTAGCGAATTTCTCAATCTCGAGCTTAGCTTCGTGAACATATGGGATATTCTTGTTTTTCACCCACATTTCTGAGATGATCCCATATGGATCATAGTGCCATGGGAAGCTTAAGAAAAACTTCATCTCTCTCAGCATCCGGTCAGCCTCTTCTCCGACACCTCGACTATTGCATATGATAGAGCCAATCTGCCCCTTGATCCGAAGCTGCTGCTTTTTCTTCAAAGACACGAAATGGATATCATCTGAATTCATGATTTGTCTTATGTATTCTAGATCAAAGATTCTTACCGGCACATACTTAGGCAGCTTGTAAGGTTCCAACTCGCACCCAAATACTCTGATCTCGGTATGGTTTTGATACAGGTACCAATCTCCGGTCTTGGTGTTGTCCGAGAGATGAAGAATTCTCTGGACTTCGTCGTTTATTCAAGGCTCAGGCCTGCCACTCAACATGCTTACCACAGGGTGGTAGAACAGGTCAATGAATTCTTTGAAGCTGTACTCTATGGATTTATGCTTCAGTAAAGAGGTCCATGTTGTGACTGGCTGAGGCCTTCCATCTGCATCCATCTTCTGCATGGAAAAACTAAATTTATCTGCTTGAAAGTAGACAAACATGTATGCCAGTATAGAAGAATATCTAAACATGCCTTCCATGCCAAAATTCATGAACTGTTCATGAATATTGTCGGCCAAGAAGGTGCTATAATCAAACTGTGTTGTGGGTTTTTCATCATTGGAGAAAATGGATAGAAAACCCAGAATGGGCTCATCTACCCATTGGTCGGAATAGTAACCTAGCAGGGCACAAAGGGAGGAAATGACTTGGTTTCCTTTGGTGGAGAACATGGATGACGGGTAAGGGGGATTTGTGGAAGGGAATTAAGCGGAGGTGGGAAGGAAAAGCTCGAAAATTTAAGCTCTCTGGGGAAAAGTCATCTTCTGGTATAACTCAGTAAGGATTTCTAGGTTGAAAGGGGACGCAGATTCGGCATGGGGAATTTGCATCATTTGGTCTATGTCTTCGGGAGTGATGAGGAACAAGGTGTCTCCAGATGAGGATATGACGTCTCTCTGTTCGGGGATGTAGTGAGCTTGGCATTTAAGTGTGAATTCAGGAAAATGGTGTATCTGGGGAAAAAGGTAAAGGGGAAAATTGGACTCCTAGAGTCCAATTTCATTGCTCTGGTCCAGGAAAACCTCCCGGAGCCATGACTGGAGGTCTGAAAAATTGAAATCACACTTGGTATCAATGATCAATCTGTCTTTGTCGACCAATGGGATTTTTTCCAGGTCGACATGAGGCGGGAGAAAAGGATTCTCCTCTCCTTATGCTTGTCTTGGCTTTGGCGCCATCTCTGCAACAATACCTACAACAAACATGAAGTTAGTGGGGTCGAATGACTGTGGATGAAGGCGATAGGGTGTAACGGAGGGACTAGCTATGAGATTTTCTGGTGCGACGAGTGAATAGCGAAAATGGAGGAGAACAGTAATTTTATTTAAAACTAGGGTCGGTTGGATGCGGGAGACAGGTTAACAGGATAATGGGTATGTTATCCAGTAATAAATCGACAATGGGACACTTGGGGGTGAGATGGCAGGTGACAGTGGCCAAAACATACGGATGGGTGACGTGGCTGCTAGGGATTGGAGGCAAAAGTCGCAATAAGGGGTTTTTCATGAGTGAAAAGGGGTAGGGGACTGATAGCAGTTATGGGATGTGACATACCTCAGGAGAAAGTGGAACAAGTGGAATATGACATCCATGAGTGACAGGAGATATCATAGAGCATATGGTGATGAGACTTCGGGACCAATAGGATGATGACACGTATGACAAGGGGCCCGCTAGAGGGGAAAAACTATTCCGGACCCCCCCCCCCCTCGGTTAAAAGAAGATCATCAGGGGGGGTCCGAAATCCAATTAGAGCCATTGATCTACGTGCCCTCTTCCTGGCCGCAGATCTTAGCACGTCGTTTATCATTCATTCCGGACCCCCCCCTCCATTAAAGGCAGAACGAACGGGGGGGGGGTCCGGAATCCAATCTAGAGCGTGGATTTAAGCGCTCGTTTCTAGACCATCCATATCTGCGCAATTCTTATCACCGATTCTGGACCCCCCCCCCGGTTAAAAGCAGAATGGTCGGGGGGATCCGGAATGCTCTGTGCACCGTAGATTTGAGCGTTGCGATCTAGATCGTCAAAACGTGAAGGGGACATAAATAGGGAGCGGAAAAGAACATGTGCTAGGGATAAAACTTAGGATATATTCATTTTATGGGTTTTTTCCCCCAAATTTTCAAGGAGACACCACCATGGGGATTCGACCAAACAATCCTTTAGACATTTGAGACATGGTGTGACATCTTACATCGAGCTGGTTTTATTGGAGTTAAAAAATGAAGCAACTAACCTAAATGCTAACCTATCTTCCTATGACAGTTAACCCAGATTAAATTGTTGGGTTAATAAATTACTCTACCTTGGGGCTATCTGACCAGGATTAGACAGTCTGGCCAGATTTATTCACTAATCTAACCTAGACACTTTGGCTAAGATTAAACTGTTTAACCAAATCATTCACTACCCTATCAACATCAAATTTAAAAAGAACTTGGCCATGCTTGAAAGGTATGTCCAAGTTACTATTATTGCATGGGGCTTTTATTTCAATTCTTTTATGCCCTCTTTTTCTTTTCTTCTTTTTCTTTTTCTATTTCTTTTATTTTATTTTTTCTTTTTCTATTTCTTTTCTTTTCTTTTTTATTTTTCTTTTTTCTTTTCTTTTTCTTTTTTCTTTCTTTTTGAAATTATTTGCAGAATGAAAAATCAATTGTCAACAAAAATTCTAGAGACAGATAATATCCCAGTCATTGGTTGATTCCCATAACTTATGGGGTGATAACACAATATTTGCAATGATATATATCCGCAATACATTTCCCTCATAAAAGAGGGTCTCCTTCTAGGGAAAAAACCCTAACATAACTTCTACCATCAGATATGCAACCTTATAATTGATGGTTTAGATTTACTATGAAATTATAATATACATCTACAAGAAAAAAATTCCTTCGGGGGCTTTGCCCCCAAACCCTTGCCAGGGGCCTAGTTTCCCCCACACCCCACAGGGGGGGCAAGCCCCCCTTAAAACTCCCTCATGTGGACGGGTGTACAGTCTTCTAGGGTGTAAAGTCTTCATGGGGTATAAACACAGTTGAAAACAAAGACCTTTGAATCAAGAAGATAATCAAGCTTTACAACCAACAAGGGGAGCAAGATCTTAAATTTAATATGGAACTATAGGGAACCAAGATCTAAATTTTTTACCTAGGGTACTTCTAGATGTCTCCTTTTTTCTATGAAAGTTTCAGAGTTTGAAAGTCCCGGAAAATAAGTTATATTGAAAATTCCAAAGCGACCTATTTGAAACTAATCTTAGGACCATTCAAAAACCCTAACCTTCACAACGCATATCTCAAAAGGTATAGTGAAATATAATACAAAAATTTTACCACATTTACACCAATATTTATCCTCCGTCTATGCAAAATGTCAAGGTCTAAAATGTCCCAAAAAATATGTTATGAAAAGGTTCCAAGCTAATTTGTTTGAAACATATTTTAGGAGCATTTAGGAACCTTAACTTCCATTGGGCATATTTATGAAAGTATAATGAACTAGCATATGAAATTTTTACCATAGGTACACCAATATATCTCCTCCCTCTCTGCAAAATTTTGACGTATGAAACTTCCCAAAAGATAATTTATAGTGAAAGTGGCCAGATGACCTATTTGAAATTGATTTCAAAAGCATTCAAGAACTCTGACTTCCACAAGGCATATATTTGAAACTATACTTAACCATCATATGAAAACTTTACATGTATACCAAGATCTATCCTCCATATATTCAAAATTTCAAGGTATGAAATATCCCAAAACATAAGTTATCACAAAAATACCAAGCTGAACTAAAACTAATTTTGCAACTCTTCCCTTTTGGAATGGTATTCAATATTTTCTCATCCATTTTTCACACACATGATTTCTCTCAATACTTTCACTTTTTATACTTTTTCATAACCCTTAATGAAGGGACATGTCCATTTATTAAATAATTAATTCCCCATTTTATTTATTTTTCAAAATACCATGGTAAAATACCCAAACCCATGGGTTTCAAACCACCATTTCACTTTTTACCCTTTCACATGCACCCCTTTTTTAATATACTTGTAAACCCATATATAAATAAATCTTGAAAATGTTATGTGTATTGTAATGTCATAATATGACATTAATGCCAACATTAATCCTTTTACATGAATGACAATAATTCCAACAAAATCCCCATGTAAATCCCTGAATAGTGAGATGTATTTCTATTATTGTATTAGTATTGTTAGCTAGACCCTTTAATTTTAATTGTACCCTTTTCCTCCTTAATGTTAAGCCCTAAACAAAGTCCCATATCAAGCCATAGATAGTGAGTTATATTTCTAATGCTATATTAGTGTTCTTGTCTTGACCTTTTAATTGTAAATTTACCCTTTTTCTCCTATATATATATATATATATATATATATATATATATATATATATATATATATATATTCTAAGAAGAACTTGTTTAAGAATCATCTCATATTTTCTCATTCTTGTTCATTTTTTCTATTGTAAATGGAGGTTTCCCCCTTGTAGAGGATTATACTTCATACTTATATTTATTTTTCAAGGCATGGAGCTTGTTCTCTTTATATTTTCAAGATATTTTTGTACTTGTTTCCGAACATTTAGTATCATAGACTATGTTCCTAGGGTTTTTCTCCCTCAATCAATACATATTGGAATTTTCTCTACAACTCGTTTTTGGTGATGTTTTAGATAACAAAATTATGAGGAGGATGAGAAGAAATATTAGGGTATATATGGTCAAAATTTAATTTTTTGGTTCATTATACATTTATAGATATAGCCTATGGAAGATAGGGTTTGTGACTAATCCTGAAATCAGTTTTAAATGAGTCATATTAGAAGTTTCTCTATAACTCTTTGTTTGGGAAGTTTAAGATAGTGAAATTTTGTGGGACTAAAGAAATTGCAAATTATCTATGGTATAAATTTTAGATTCTCTCTCTCTCTCTCTCTCTCTCTCTCGTATATATATATATACACACACACACACACACACACACACACACACACACACACACAGAGAGAGAGAGAGAGATTGTGACTAATCCTAGAATAAGTTTTGAAAGAGTCATCTTGGAATTTTCGTTATAACTTTTTTTAGGTGAAGTTTTAGACTCTAAAATTTTCAAAATCATGAGGAAAAATAGATAATTACACGTGGATAATTTTTTATATTTTTAATCATTATAATTTTTTATATATATCTTGTGGAATTTATGGTTTTTAAGTAGTTTTTAAATTAGTCTTAAACAAGTCATATTGGTTTTTCTGTTATAAATTTTTTTAGTGAAGTTTTAGATGGTGAATTTTTCAAGAGTTTAAAAAGTCATATTAGAGTATTAAAAGACAAAATTTCAAACTTATAAGGAAAACATTTCACATATATATCAGGACAAAGGTAAACTATCCACACATTCTCCAAATTAGGGTTTCAAAGGTATGTAACCTACAATTGGAAATTGTTTTGATTGGAAGATGTATTTTTGGTGATTAAAAATTTGTGATAAAGAGGAAAAATAGGAGAATTGTTATTTTTTCATATGGCTCCAAAGGGAGTTCCAAAATTTACTTTACCAACTAAACCTCCAAAGAGCTCAAACATGACTAAAGAAGAAAGGGAAGATAATTTTTGCAAAATGGAACACTTGGAAAAGAAGATGAATGAAAATAGGAAACATATGGTAAATAATATGGAAATGAAGATGGATGAAAATAGGGAACAAATGGAAAATAAGATGGATTAAAAGATGGAAGATTTGAAAAATTCCATATCTTTCATATTCATACATACACTATATGAGAAATTCCCTAAAGGACATATCAAGACACAAGGAAATCATGAAAATGTGCAAGAAATAAATATTGTGTCCTAGAATCATGATTATTTATCATCTCTAGATCCACATCATTAGGGGTTCATTACAACACCAAGGAACTAATTAATTTCCAAGATTGATATGAGGAAGTTCGATGAAAAAACACTATAACATGGATATTCGATATGGAAAAATTATTTTATCTGCACCAATTCCTAACCTTACAAAAGGTAACTCTTTCATCCTTGTATTTAGAAAATGATTGATTTGTTTGGTATCAATGGATATGTGAGATAAAAAAGGATTATATTTTCTCTTAGTCCATTTTTATTGATGAATTTATATCATATTATGGATATATTAATAATAATACATTATTGAGTCAATTTAGAAATCTTCAGCAAAAGATCCAATTAAATAACATATTCATCAATTCCAAAACACTAATTTTCAGGGTAAAAAACATCTAAGAGGATAATTTGTTGGATCTCTTCATGGTCACCTTAAATGAGAGAATCCAACATGAGGTGCATCTATTGGAAACTTTCAATTTCGCAAGGAAATTTGAAAGTAAAAATGTGGCTACTAGAAGAGTGGTTACTAACAACTGTGCAAATAACCATGTTTCCTCTCCTAACCTCACTCAAAAAACAAGGTTGACACCTCAGAAAATGGATTTAATAGGAGAAAAGGGAATATGTTTCAATTGCGATGACAATTATAGTAAAGGGCTTAAATATGGAAAGAACAAATTATTCTACATAGATTCTAAAGAGGAAGAAGGTAAAGAATTGGAATGATCACAAGATCTAGAGCTAGAAGAGACTACTCCAATGATATGTTGTCATGAATTGAATGACATTAGTACTCTACAAACCCTCAATATAAAAGGGGATATTGAAAATAAAAATGTAATAGTGTTGATTGATTCTAGTAGTACCCATAATTTCATCAATTACAAATTACAAAAACTTATGAATTTATTTGTATTTCTAGCACTAGTGTTTCAAGTAATGCTTTCAAATGGAGGTACCATAAATTGTTTAGAGAAGTTCCATATAATTAATCTCAATATGGGGGAGTATTTATTGTATAGTACCATGATTGCAATCCAAATGGGTGGTGATGATGTTGTATTAGGGGTATAATGGTTACAATCATTGCAAATAGTGGCCCTCAATTTTCAATATATTTTCATCATATTTTCTCTAGAAGGAAAGGAAATTGAGATTAGAGGTATCCAAGTGAAACCCTCTAAAGTGATAAGATCTAACAACATGACACAATTACTCAAAAAGGGACACCATGGTGTAATAGAACAATTATGCTCATTGCTTGTCCAAACATCTCTATCCTCTACTCTAGTGTATCTATAAAAAGTTATCAAGAATCATTCCAAGGTATTTGGAGAGATTTTTGAAGGTCTTCGACCTACTCGAGATCATGACTATGCTATTCATTTGAAACTAAGAAGTGTACCACCTAACATTAGACCTTAGAGGTATCCATATACACAAAAGAGTAAGATTTACCGTATTATTCAAGAAATGTTAGAGGCTACCAAAAAGGATGGTTCATGGAATATGTATCTTGATTATAGACAAATCAAGAAAATGGACATCAAAGGTAATTTCCTTATTTCTATCATTGATGAATTATTATATGAATTTCATGGAGAAACTAACTTTACTAGGTTGGATCTCCATTTGGGATATCATCAAATAATATTGAGGAAAGAAGACGTACCCAAAATATCCTTTAGAACACATGAAGGTCAGTATGAATTTTTGGTTATGCCATTTGGGCTTACTAATGCACCTTCAACATTCCAAATCTTGATAAATTATATTTTCAAATGCTTTGTTAGAAACTTTGTGTTAGTATTTTTTGATAACATACTAAACTATATAAAATCTTGGGAAGAGCATGTACAACATGTTCACAAGGTCTTAAAACTATTGGAAGAGAAATAATTATATGCAAAGACTTTGAATGCGCCTTTGGGGTTGAAGAAGTTTAATATATGGGTCATATTGTATCTCATGAAGCTGTCAAAGTGGATGCTAACAAAATTAAAGCTATGATGGAATGACCAATCATCAAAACCTTGAAGAAAATTACAGGATTATTAGGATTGACACAATATTAACACATTTGTTTCAAGAATTTTGGTCAAATAGCATCACCTATAACAACATTATTAAAAGACAGAAGCATTTTATTGGACTCAAGAAGAAACTAAATATTTAAAAAAAATTTAGCAGGTTGTGTGTACGACTCTTGTCTTGGCCACACTTAAATTCACAAAAACCTTTAGTATGGAGTATGATTTCTCAAGCCATGTCATTGGTACAATTTTAATGCAAGAAGGAAGCCCCCTTTCCTTTGAAAGAAACCAACTTAAAGTAAATAACTTACTCAAACCCATTTATTTAAAAGAAATGTTGGCCATACTACATGTAGTTAAGAAATGACACCCTTACCTAATAGGAGGACACTTCAAAGTAAAAACATATTATGATAGTTTGGATTACTTCTTGAAGCAATGACTATATTTAGAAAAGAAACACAAATGGGTTAGAAATATTTTAGTTTATGACTTTGAAATTATATACAAGAAAAGGAAAACATAATATTGTGGTAGATGCACTTTCAAGGAAACAAGAAGAAACATGGGGTTTACTATGTGATATTTATATTCCACAATATGATTATGTGGAAGAAGAAAGAATAGGTTCGAGGAAATATCATAAGGTATGCAATATCATTCAAAAAATAGAATAAAACCCAAGTGCACTAGACAAATTTGTGTGAAAGAATGATTTGTTGCGGTATCAATATCATTTATATTTATGTAAGAATTATGTTAAGACCTAGACAAAACCCCATGCTATGTGTAAAACCCCTTATTAATCCCTATATATTGAATTATTACATTTATAGTTTTATATTTGTATGTAGGATAGAACCCTTCATTGTACCCTTTCACTATAATTGTAACTTGTTGACACTTGAATCCGTAATGACCGAAACGACAACCTCATGAGGATATGAATCCTCATGCATTTTTATAGAGGTGGTACTCCTCTTTGGCTTATGATATTCTTAATTACTTAAAAGTCAAGAGATAATATAACACCTTAAAATTGTCCATTCTTTTATGCTCAAAGAAAGATTAAAATGCTGAAAAATAAAAGATTTATAAAAAGAGAACTCTTGCGATAGGACCAAGAATCTCACATATCACACATTATACAAGATAAAAAAAAAATCTTCACATCCATCATAGTGAAAATAAAGATTTATGATCACATCAAAATAAAAGAAGATGGTATGGATGCATAAGAGAACTTTTATAGAGTAAATACTTGTATAGCTCAAAAGAACATTATAATGGATCAATTTCAAATACTTTATACTCACAACTCAGAGTTATAAAATACAATCAAAATTTATCCCGAATTAGTTCTCTTTGGATTTCTAAAAAATAATAAAGTTTGTTACAATGTTTTGATATTTAAATGTGTTTTCCCAAAGGACTGGTATTAGGGCTCCCAAGGACCATAAAGAAAATATATACAAGAAGATAGAACGTAGAAGGAAGAAAGAGAGCATATGTCAAACAATAGAATATGGAAAAAACATAAGAGAAAGTTATTAGAATTCAGTTATATCTTTTTATTCAAAGAAGAAGAATAACTAGATGAAAATTGAAAAAGAAAGAAGCATGTGATCAACATGGAATTAATATGATGATATCTCTCTCCTTCATTTTCTTGTTGCTACTTCCTTTATACTCTTGTTGGTTATGGTTTGGTTACCTGCCATAACTACCTTATCTAGAATTTCGGAAATCTTGGAAACTGAGTTATTCAACCATTCTTGGATAAAGTCTCTCAATGGATCAACAATTACTTCTTATTTTATCTTAACATTAAATAATTCCTTTTCAATTTCGCTAAGATCAATAGATAAATTTCGTAATATATTTTCTAATTCTTCATTTTTATTTATGTACTCAACAAGCCAACAATCAATGTCATTATGTGTAAACTCCATCATCGTATCAAACGTTTTAGCAGATATCCTTTTTAATTATTCAATTTGTTCTTCGAATTGTTGTCGAGTCATGAACATATAATTTGAAAGGTACTTGTTAGCACTAGAAGTCACCCTCAGATTGCATAGAGGATAATCCTAGTACCCATTTGATTTAAATGATTAAAATAGGTTATACTTGGTGGATCAACAAGAGAAAAGTAAAAGGAAGAGGGAAACAAACTGCTTGCAAATGCATTCTATTGGGCATGGAGTCATAACATTCTGCAAATCAAAAGAAATCATGTTGCCTACCAGAAAAAAAGAACTTATGAAAGGATGGGTAGAAGAAACGAAGGTGAACAAAAAAGAATAATAACCACTTAACAGGGATCCTTTATGTAAGATAGATTAAAGAGTACTTGAAAAATAATCAATGATTAACAGGAAATTACCACATATCCTTTGCAGCTCATGAATCCATTAACCAAAGGCATATTTTGATCTTCAAAATATTTAATTATTACTCAATAAATATGATAAGAAAAATGGAAACAAGAGAAAAAAAAATTGTATCACAACTTTCATGAATCTCTAATGGCAGAAATGCCTACAACACATGCCCTCATGCTTACAAATGGGAAACTCAACTACTCCTCTAGCTCTCTCCTCTCTTGGATCATGAATCCAACCCTTTTCTCATCAAAAACCATTTCATTATAGTGAATAATACCTATCTACCCTAAGGAGGTTGAAACCAATGAGTTGAATAGGATCCTCCTCCATTTAGGAGTCTTGTTACAAAAGATTCCAACAAAAGCCTAATGAATTCCTATTGTTTGGGGATTTTGTCTATAATGATAAATGCCTTTTGAAACAAGTCATTTTGATGGATATGGATATGGAACACATTTACCTCATGTCCAAATAACTCCTAGGATTCCATTCAAACCTTTATTGACATGCGGCAACCTCCAAACAAGGTGAATATCCAACAACTATGCAAAACAAAGAGTTTCCAGTGCTAGTTTGCAACACACTGGTGTTTTAATTATATATATCGAATGCCAAATTGGGTCAAGAAATTTGGTCAGAAAGTCAATGTCATTATCATTCTCCTCCACAATTTTTTTTAGAAAAACCCAGATCATCATTTTAGAGTTATGATCAAATATTTAGAAGCAACTGCTAAAGGAAATGAGTTCACAACGTCCCTGTCTACCAGTTCACAACACACTAGTTTTTTAATTATACCTTTCAAATTCCAAATTGGGTTAGGCTAAAATTTTTTCATAAAGTCAATTCCAGTATCATTCTCCTCCTCAAAAAAATTCATTAAAACCCATATCACTATTTTAGAGTTATGATCAAATATTTAGAAGAAACTACTACAGGAAATGAGTTCGCAGTGCCCCTATCTGCCAGTTCACAATGCCAATGATAAAACATCAAAAAACCTTCTCTCATAGTTTAAAATGGTATGAAAAAACTCATGGAGTACCTAGAAACCCTAAGCTTGATGTGGATTTCATCCAAATTAAATAGATGTGCATGCAGACTATCCGAGATTCAACCCTCCTCTTTTTCCAGTTCACAACACTGATTTCAAACATGGATTACACACTTAAAGGAGGTTGCTAGAAAATCTGATGACATAACTACTAAATAATGGTTAAAATGTAGGTTCTGAAAACAATAAAATCCTTTTGAAATGCCTTTAATGCAATGATGAAAAATGAGAGCAAAAGGTACATGGAGTATGCTGTGAACTCTCCTAATGTGTTGGTAGCACAAAAAAATGACTTGAAACTTGAGTGAATAGATAGTAACAAAGGGAAATTTTAGGTACAATATGGAGGTGTGAGATGTCAAGGCCATGATAAAAAATCAAAAGTGTGACTTGTGAGAGTTTATACGTTGTCATGACATCACATGACTCAAACTTTAGACCAAGGCTAAACATAGCCTTATTCATTTTGGAACCAAAATTACTTTTATGAACACAATCTAAAGACTTCAAAGCTTATGTTCTATGAACCCCATGACTCAAAAATCAAAACAAACAAGACTTGTTGACCCATACAACCTTATCTGTCAACAATATTTAGGGTTCGAGACTTCAATGGTAGTTCCAACGTTATCCAAATCAATGATTTTTAAATACACTTCATTTTTCCTTCTTGATAAATCAATCAATTGATTTATTAGACATTTCAATAAATTAATTCTTTCCATCCAACATGATTTCAATTGTTTGATCCATCTCGAAGAAGGTATATTTTCATTCTTTCTTCTCTGCTCTGTCATTGTCAAAACTCTAGTTGTAAACATCACAACTTCGTCAATGTAGAAATCTTCATCATTTTTCAAGTATGAATTTAAATATTCCTTGGTGTTTTTAATTCTTAAACCAATAGAAGAAAAACTCTTGGCCATGTCCCACAATTATACAATTAATGACATTCTTTTCTTAATATTTTGTTCAACAAAATGTCGGGTCTATTGGATTACTGAGAGGGGGGATGAATCAATAATAGTGTAATTATAATCCTTTTTCTTCAAATGTTATATGAATGTAGAATTATTATCCAATAATGAGCAGTAAGAAATAAACAATCACACACATACATAGTACACCAGTGTTTTACGTGGAAACCCAAATCGGGAGAAAACCACAAAATGTTTTTTCTTATATGTCTTGAAGAATTAAATTCATTGGAAGCACCAACTTCCTTTGTTTTCCAGCTACAACTAGAAGGAGGCTCCAACCCCCTAGTTTCTCAGGCTACAACATGAGGGAAGCTCCAACTCTTCAATTCTCTGGCTACAACCAGAAGGAGGCTACAACTCCCAATGTTCTCCGACTACAACCGGAAAGTGGCTACAACCACCTGTCCTTGCCTCGTCCTACCACCCTGAAGTAGAAGTAGAATTATGGAACCACTATCACACTATCACTGTGAGATATACTGTTTTAAACCTGTACCAATAAATCTGAACCACACATCAACCTGTACCTCAACTTGTAATCAACCTGTACGATAAACAAGTGCATCAACCATGCACCAACCTATAATCAACCTGTACCATAAAAAAGTGCATCCAACCATGTACCAAGTATGTACCAATCATGTGTCAACTATAACTCATCAATATGTACCAACATCATCAACTGTACACCTCATGTATGTGCACCAACTCATCAACTACTTGTCTCAACCATGTACTCAACATGTACCACAACCAAAATCCCTCATCAATTTCATCATCCAAATCTGATTTGTAGCTTTGTAATAGACCTGGTGTATATGATCACATTCCTGCATACCTTCCTTGACTTTAAAAACAAGAGACTAGCATTTTCATCAAACTTTTCTTTTGTCTCACATGCCTAGTTTTGGATTAGTCAACAACCCTAACTTGAAGTAATCATAACTTTGAACCTGTAATGTATAAAGATATGAAAGTGATAAACAATTTTCTTTAGTGTGTTTTATGCAATTCCTCCAAGTTTCACTACTTGGAACCTCTCATAAAAGGAGTTATAGAAAAAATGACATACCTTGCTGAATTCTGGCTTATTCTAGAGAGCGACCTTGTAGAGCGTTCCCCGCACAAAATATTTGATGAATTTATCTAACAAATTGAAAAAGAATACAAAATATTGTAACCTAACCAACACATTTGGTCTCACTTAGTTTGGATCTGTTATGAAGAAGTTATGATGTTTTTACCCGAAACACATGATTTTGACTAGTTTCAGGACTTGCCGCAAACCCTATTTTCCACGGAGTGTAACTCCAAAAATACAAGGACCCACAAATCGGATTTTTTACCACACATACTTGGATATGTTTTCTCACTTGCATAGAAATTTCACAGTCTGAGGCATTATATAAAAAAAGTTATAGCAAAAATGGTGAGATGTCCTGTAAATAACATACCTTAGAAAGCAACATCAAAATAATTTATCCTTCCTTGCATTTCGGCCTTCTTTTCTTCACCTTCACTCAGAATTACAATTTAGATATCCTTGGTTACCTCAAAAACATGTATATATTCAATATTCTCAAGTGTGATTCAAATGAGAGAGCCTAGCGTCTTATTTATACTCTCCAAGTAGCTTCCTTAAAAACATCCTCCAGGTCACTTGGCCCACTTTCCTTATTTTAAGGTTGGGTCCACTTCTAATTTCTCCATTAAATTTATTATTGAAATAATTTATTTTGTATTCACTTGAATTATAATACACTCATCACTTCACTTTATTATTTACCTTTTAAAATCTATTAAATCACTTTGACTACTTTGACCTTTTGGGGCTTCTAGATGACATATGAGGTTCCTCCAACTTCGTAAGGCCATAACTCTCAAGCCGTGAGGAGTTATATGATGTTCTACATACCAGCAGAAATGGCATGACATGTACTATCCATATAGAATAGTATTATCTAAAAATATATTATAACTCATATCGTTACCCATCAAACAAACTTGAGTCCATTACCCAAACTTGGGGTCTCCAACTTCTCATGGCCATAACTCTCTAACCATGAGGAATTATGTGGCGTTCCACATACCAATGGAAATGACATGACAAGAACTATCCATCTAGGATATTTTCCCTGACAAATTCACTTTCCTTCATCTCATTATTCCATAATTAAGCATGGGTTCTCTTACTCCACATAGCGTCTTCCCGTGAGGGCTTTCACCATAAGGGGACCACTTTGGAGTTCATCCATATTTACTTCTTATCAACCATGAAAAAAAAATAATGAGTCATATTTACATCAAACAATATTGCTTCCATTACCCAAACCTTTATGCTACTGGGATTTCTTCAAGGGTTTACATCAATGACAACCAAACTTAATCAACAATATCCCCCTTTGGCATTAATGACAACACTCTAATGCAATATTGAAATCATATCACTCATGCTCCCCCTGGAACCATGCCTTTGTCCTCTACATATGATAAATCTCCCCCCCTTTGTCATTAATGGAAAAGGTATATTTACATCTGGGGCTGCTCCCCCTAATAGATTGTCCTCTTATGGTTCTTCCTCGTGTACATCTAAGACATATAAGATAAGCATTCAAAAAGAATTCAAAAAACATTCATTTTTGAAGTAGAAATAACTCCAAGTCTTTGGCGAATATATTCAAAGGCTTCCCATGGAAGTGGTTTTGTAAATATGTCTGCCACTTGTTCTTTTGTGCCCACATACTCAACTCTGATGTTCTTTTCTGCAACCTGTTCCCGTAGAAAGTGATACTTGATTGGAATGTGCTTCATCTTGGAGTGCATAACCAGGTTTTTTGAGATATTGATGGCACTTGTATTATCACAATATATTGGAATGGGCTCATCATACTCAACCTATATATCTGTCAAAGTTTTTTTCATCCAAAGAACCTGTGTACAACATGTTGTTGCTGCAATATACTCTACCTCGGCTGTAGATAGAGATACCGATGATTGTTTCTTGCTTATCCATGATACCAAACACTCACCTAAGTAGAACGTTGCTTCACTGGTGCTTCGTTAGTCATCAATACAACTTACCCAATATGCATCTGTATAGGCAATAAGTGATAGATCTTTTCCTTTTGGATACCATAATCCAAACTCTTATGTTCCTTTGAGATATCTGAAGATCCTCTTTACTGCTAATACATGTGATTCCTTTGTTGTTGCTTGATATCATGCCACCCATCCAACTATCTACATTACATCTGGTCTGGATGCTTTCACATATAGTAGGATGCCAATCATTGACCTATATTGCCTCTGATCTATAGACTTTGAATCATCATCTTTGCTCAACTTACAACTGGTTTTCATGGGAGTGATAACTGGTTTGTAATCCTCCATTCTGAACCTCTTTAGCATTTCTCTGACATACTTGGTTTGAGAAATAAAAATTCCTTGGTTCCTTTGGCGTATCTAAAGTCCCAGAAAGAAGGATAGTTCTCCAAGTAATGACATTTCAAATTCATTCTACATGTCTTTTGCAAATTTCTGGCTTAACCTGTCATCATCACTACAAAAATAATATCGTCAACATAAACTTCAATTAATAAAATATTACCTTGACTTACCTTTATGTAGAGGTTGTTGTCTACACTTCCTTTTCTGAACCCTGCCTGCTGCAGATACTTATCTAGTCTGGAGTATCATGCTCTAGGAGCCTGTTTTAGACCATACAAGGCCTTCTTTAATTTACACACATAGTCTGTGTTCTCTGACAACTGAAATCCTTTTGGTTGTTCAATGTAGACTTCTTCTTCAATTTCCCCATTCAGAAAAGATGATTTTACGTCCATCTGATATACTTTAACATTTTTGGAGCATGCATAAGCTAAAAGAAAATGGATTTCTTCCATTCTGGAAACTGGGGAAAATGTCTCTTCAAAGTCGATTCCTTCAATATGTGCATATCCTTTACATACCAATATATCTTTGTTCCTTGTAACATGTCCATATTCATTCAATTTATTCCTGAAACCGCATTTTTTGTCGATCACATTCTTATTCTTTGGTCTTGGAACCAATTCCCAAGTGTCATTTTTCTCTATTTGATCCAATTCTTTATCCATGGCCTTATTCCAAAATTCATCCTTGTTGGCTTCTTCAAAATAGTTTGGTTCAATTGTAGATAAGAGTGCTAGGTGTGTTTGTTCTAGTGAACACTTTTTTCTTCTAGTCTCAACTCCTGCATCTTTGTTTCGAATAATCTGATCTAAAGGATGATTCTTCTGTACTCGTTTGCTAGGTGTCTTTGGAGATACTTTTTGAAATTGCTCTTCTACTTCTGTCGGATTCTCTTCATCTTCCTCTTCCTCTTCTTCTTCTTTTTCATCTTCTTCTTCAAAAAGTTGTTCCATTGATTTGTTTTCTTCTTTCTTTGATTCTGGTCTACCTGTTTCATTAATTGTTATGTTGATGCTTTCCATAACTTTGTTTAATATTAGATTGCGACACTTGTATGATTTCCTTGTACTTGAGTAACCAACAAGTATTCCTTTTTCCACATGAGAGTCAAACTTTCCCATTCTGCCATCTTCTCCTTTGATGTAGCATTTGCTTCCAAAAACTCTGAAGTGCTTCACATTTACTGGTCTTCCTTTCCATAGCTCGTAGGGAGTTTTATCAGTGTTGTTTCTAAGCATTACTTTGTTTTGAATGTGAAATGTTGTATGCACTGCCTATGTCCAAAAAATATCTGTCAACTTTGAATCCATTATCATTGTTCAAGCCATTTCTTGTATTGTCCTGTTCTTTCTTTCAACAACTCCATTCTGTTGAGGTGTCCTAGCGATGGAGAATTGCCTTTTTATTCCATAATTGTTGCAGTAGTCCATAAATTCCTTTGAGGTGAATTATCCTCCATTATCCGATCTTAAGCATTTGATTCTTGAATCCATCTCATTTTCAACCATTTCCTTGTAGATCTTGAAATTTTCAAAAGTTTCTGATTTGTTCTTGAGAAAGCAAATTGTAGTCATTCTTGTATAATCATCAACTAATAACATAAAGTATCTCTCACCTTTTAATACTTTTGTTGTAGTTGGTCCAACTAGATCAGTATGAACAATTTTCAGTGGTTTTGTTGTTGAATATTCCTTTGATTTGAACCTGGTCTTTGTTTGTTTTCCTTGTTGGAAATGCTTGCACAAAGTTTTGGTTGGTTTCGTGATCTGGGGTATTTCTCTGAATACTTCTCTTTTGATGACTTTGACAAGGTTATCAAAATGCATGTGACCCATTCTTCTGTGCCATAGCCAAATTTCATCTTCCTTTCCTAGATAACACTTTCCATTTCCAATTTCGCTTAACACATATATGTTGCTTGAAGTTCTTCCAACTGTAGCGACCAATTTCCCTGAACCTTCTTTTCTTATCTCACACTTTTGTGAATCAAAAGTAACTTTATGACCTTGGTCACACATTTGACTCACACTTGAAAGATTGTGTTTCATATCTTCTACTAGTAGAACATTTTCTTCCTTTTCATTCTTGTTCCCAATTCGGACTGTGCCTTTTCCAATGATTTTGGATGAACCATCATTTCCAAAGGAGACTAGTCCATCTCTTTCCTTTCGTAATATAAGAAACTTGTCTCTATCACCTATCATGTGTTTTGAACATCCACTGTTAACATACCGACCATGATTCTTTTGTTTAGCTTGTAGAGTGACTATGCATTCTTCATTTCTATACTGATCTTGATTTCTTATCCATGTCATTTCCTAAGGTTCTTGTTTCTGACTCTATTGAGGTTCTTTAGGAGGGACTGTCATTCTGCAATTTTTGGCCATGTGTCCAAAATTTTTACATTTGTAATATTCCACTTCGGTGCTCAAAGATTCAAACTTGTTGTAACTTCTTCTCTGTGTTTCACTAGGTCTTCTCGAATAACCCCTTTGTGTATGGCTCTCAAAGTAGTTATCGTTCCTATTGTTAGCTCTGCAATTTACAGCTTTATGTCCAAAATTATTACATGCCTAACATAAACCATAAAATATAGTTTGATACTTGGTATTTGAAGATCTTATGAAAGGAGGTTCTCTTATGAATCCTTCTTCTTATTGAGGTCTTTCTATTTATTGTTGATTCTTAAATCTGAATCTTCTCGGTGGAGGAGTGTCCCTGTAATCTTCCTTGTATATCTTTTCATCCCCTTCGATTGTTTCTGCATAACTTTTTGGATTTGTTTCTTTCTCTGTTATTTTGGAGCTTGATCGCTTTTCTGTCTGATTGTATCCAAGTCCATACTTTTGAAGATAATATTTTTGACTACTAATAATGTCATCCAAAACTTTTGAGCTATTCTGCATATTTTTCTTTTGAATATCCTTTCTTAGTGTGGAAATCTCTGCTTCCAGGTTTCCAATGATTCTGTCCTTTCCTTATAGTTGTTCTTTGAGGGATTCTTCAATTATTTTATCTTCTTCTATTTGAACCTTCAATTTTGTGATCATTTGTTCTAGTTCTTGGGTGTCTTTTTTCTTATCTAGTTATGCTTGTAGTTTCTTGTTTTTCTTCTTTTCTCTTCTGATAACTTCTATGGCACTCATTAATTCTTCTTGAAAGTCAACTTCTTCCTCTTCAATTTCTTCTTCATATGCTTCTTCATATTCTTCTTTGAAGTATTCTTTATCAGAGTCTTCTACTGCCATGAATAGAACTCTCCATGTTTCACTGTCACTGACTTCATCTTCATCTGATGATGATATGTCTTCTTTGGTGCAAAAGTTTTTCTTGAAAAGTTTCTTTGTAGTTATTTTACCTTTATATGTTTGTCTGCATTTTGAGTAACCTTCATCACTTCACTTTTTATTATGAGGACATTTGTTAGCAAAATGACCAATACCATCACAATTAAAACAAATTAATGGAAGCTTACCTCTGTACTTACCATTGGTTCCCTTGTTCAGTCTTTTGACGAAGTTGGCCACTTCTTCACCATCTTCCGAGACGTCGCTACTGCTACTATATTCTTCTTGTTCCTTTTTCTTTTTCTTTGATCTTTTGGATTCTTTGAAGGCTGTTTCTTTTACATATGGATTTTCCTATTCAGTTCTCATCTCATATGCTATGAAGATTCCATCCATTTCGTCCATGCTTATTGATTTTAGATCCGATATTTCTTCTAGTGTTGATATCTTAGGGTTGAATCTCATAGGAAGAGATCTTAGTACCTTTTGAAAAATTACAGATTCTTCGATTTCTTCTCCCAATCCTATGATTACATTCACTGTTTCATCGACTCGTAATAAGTAGTTTGTGATATCTTCATCTTCCTTCATTTTTAGTTGTTCGAACTGACCTTTGTAAGTTTGGAGCTTTGTTGCTTTGACTTTTGAATCTCCTTCGTGTCACACACCCACCACGAGGCTAGAAAATTTCTGGCTTTCTTTCTTTATTCTCGAGGGACAACACTCCTCGAGATTCTAAGGAGCCTAGTGCAGTCCCTCCTTTCCCATTAAAGTCCCTCATATGACCATGACTATACCCACAATCCTTACTGAGAAGGCACTTATGCTATCATGATACGAGGAGTTGTGAGGCAAGCGATCCCTTGCTCTCTTGACTTTCAAAGGGCCAAAACCCAAAATGGACCTAACCACTTATCGAGATTAACAGCAACTCGGAATAAGTTTGGTACTCTACCCTTTGGGGTTTCCTCCATCGGGATTTTGGGATGTGCGATGACAGGAGGTCTTGCACCTAGATTTCCTGGGAGCAGAAAAATCTGAAACCTGCACACACAGATATATATATATATATATATATATATATATATATATATATATATATATATATATGTCGCTCAACCTATTTTGGGAATTCACAAACCGGGTTTTTGGGACTCGCAAGCACAAGAGAACTTCCCGATAGGTTTCTTGGGTGTCGAAACACTGAAACACCATATCTATCCATGCTAATCCATTTCGACATTTCTCCTTTTGGGATTTTGCGTTATGTGAGAACAAGGGGTCTCACTCCTAGGTTTCCCAGGAGTCGAAACTTTGGAACACCAAACTCTAAACATGCTCCACTATTTTTGGTTTTCCTCCATCGAGGTTTCGCAAGTCAGGATCTCACGAGTCAGGGTTTCGAGACTAGTGAATACATGGGGCCCGCACTTAGGTACCCTGGGTGCTGAAATATCGAAATATAATAACTTCTCTAAACTCTATCTTTTGGGATTTCGCAAGTCGGGATTTCGAGACTTGTGAGTACAAGGGAATTCTCCTTTGGGTATTCCGGGTACCAAAATTTTGAATTATCAGGATTTAGCTACACGTTATCATTTCAGGATTTTGCATGTCGGGATTTTGGGACTTTCGAGTACAAGGGAATTCGCCCTTGGGTATTCTATGTACTGAAATGCCGAAATATCGTAAGTTATCTTCACGCTATTGTTTTGGGATTTCACAAGTCATGTTTTTGGGACTTGTGATTACAAGGGAACTCTCCCTTGGATATTTCGGGTACCGAAATACTAAATTATTGGGATTTAGCTACACACTGTCATTTTGGGATTTCGCATGTCAGGATTTCGAGACTTGCGAGTACAAGGGAATTCACACTTAGGTACCCTGGGTGTCGAAACACCGAAATGTCATAACCCATCCACCCGCTGTCATTTCAGGATTTCGCGAGTCGGGGTTTCGGGACTTGCGAATACAAGGAAACTCACACTTAGGTACCCCAGGTGCCGAAACATCGAAATGTCCTAACCCATCCACCCGCTGTCATTTCGAGATTTCGCGAGTCGGGGTTTCAGGATTTGCGAGTATAAGGGAACTCACACTTAGGTACCCTGGGTGCCAAAATACTGAAATGTCAAAGTCTAAGAGGACCATTCTCTCTTGTGCTGGGCTTTAAGACTTACACCATAAAATCCTCCAGCAAATCCTTGGATAAAATTTCAAAAAGGGTTTCCTTGTGGGGAGATCTATCTAGGGCATTACTTGAGACAAATAAGGGAATAAATTTCCCGAGAACAGACTTGAAAAATGAATCCATTCAAAACACACACACACACACACACACACACACACACACACACACACACATATATATATGTT
>ML803345.1:905654-937715 GCA_009831015.1 Picea engelmannii | reverse complement strand
ACAAGCCATAGGTGGTCTTTCCAATATAAGCATACAGCCACCATTTCTGATCAAAACAGCATATAGATAGTCTTATACTGTAACCATTCATAATTACGAAAACCATGAACATACATGTCAGAATATTAATTTCAAGATACGAGATATAACACTTATTGAAAAAAACACCAGGTTTGATGAAACTGCTGAGAGGGGTGCTTGTTTCCACCCAACCATAGGCTTAGTGATTCTGAATGGATTTACCACTAGCCACCCCCGAGCTTAGACCTCGATGCTGTGAGACTGAGTCTTTGTTCATCAGAAGTCGAGAATGAAGGTTACTCTCCTTCTTCTCTGCTTATCAATCACTCTGTATATTTTTCCAGAGTCCTTCTAGTTTCTCCCCTCTTGCGATATATGTCATGACTGCCCCCTTCAACACCTCTTTCCTGCCTTTTCTTTTCTAGAGAGGTTGTGTGTGGCACAAACTTCCCCACGGTGGTCAGGTTTGAGGGTTCCATGGATAGGCGCTTCACCCCCATCCCTCATTAACTCATGAGGAGCCTCTTCACCTACCAACCTAGCAAGTAATTCATTTCCAGGCCAGCGAGACGCTCTTGATCTTTAGGCCAATGAAGACCAAATACGGTATTAGTTTTAGTGGAAGTTAACGCCACCATTCCAGGTGCCTTCCACCACCTTTCATCAGCCATCATGGTCTCTTTTCAGCACACCCCCCCTCCCAGCAGTCCTGCAACATATATTCATAACATTATTTACATTTGTCGACCTTTTATACTAAGGTCCATTCAAAATCACACATTCACATCTTTGAGTCTGCCATAGTTCTTGGCCAATATAGTTATTTTTACAGACTGGGGGAAACAGGGTGTTACAATTCCCTCCCCCTTAAAGGAACATCATCCTTGATGTTCTATCTATCAATATGACATGTATATACAGAGGTAAACAAAATCGGATATGCTTGTTTCATGGCATCCTCCATTTCCCATGTAGCCTCATCTGGGCCAAAATGTCTCCATTTCACCTTGACCTGTGCAATGGTTCGGTTCTAGAGTAGGGTTTCCTTTCTGTCCAGTATGCATTGAGGTTCTGGTAGGAATTCTCCTTCTGGTTCCACCTGGATCACAGACCAGTCAATTATATGATTAGAATCATGTACATATTTCTTCAATAATGAAACATGAAAAACATTATGTTCTTTTACCATGGGAGGAAGTGCTAGCCTATAGGCTATAGGTCCCACTCTATCTAGAACCTCAAAGGGTCCACAATACTAAGGTGCCAACTTGGCACAAGCTCCCATTTTCAAGGAACTCTTCCTGGGCCTAACTCTGAGATATACATGGTCTCTCGTCTTGAACTCTCTTGGAATTCTCTTTTGGTCGGCGTAACTTTTCTGTCGGTTCTGAGTGACCTTCAGGTTTTGTTTCATCTGAGTCACTTTCTATTCCATTTCTTTCAACATGTTAGGTCCAAAATAAATTATGTTTATGGGA
Organism: Picea engelmannii; assembly: GCA_009831015.1. NCBI lineage: Eukaryota > Viridiplantae > Streptophyta > Pinopsida > Pinales > Pinaceae > Picea > Picea engelmannii. The sequence goes on along the minus strand of ML803345.1, from coordinate 936,216 downwards.
TTACTCCAACTGACCAAATTGTTGCACGACCTACCATAGAGGACTTCGAAGCGACTCATCTTTAAGGGTTCTTGGTAGCCATTGTTGTAGGTGAATTCCACCAGCGGAAGGTAGTCTTCCCACTTCTTCAGTTGATGCATTATTAACATTCCTTCTAGTATTTGGTTCACTCTTTCCGTCTATCCATCGGTTTGAGGGTGATAGGCAGTGCTAAACAACAACTTGGTCTCTAAACCCACCATCAATGATTTCCAAAAGTTGGAAGTGAATTTCGTGTCTCTGTCAAACACGATCTCTTTCGGCATACCATGAAATATAAATATCTATTTCATGAATACCTAAGCGATGTCTATTTCCTTGCAAATCGACTTGATGGGAATGAAATGAGCAGACTTGCTCAATTTATCCACCACTACCATAATGACGTCATTCTATTTGGTCGAGGTTGGTAACCCAATGATGAAATCCATGGAGATGGTTTCCCATTTCTATTCTAGGATTGGTAAAGGTTGCAATAATCCTGTTGGGTGTCGCTGTTCTGCTTTAACATGTTGGAACTCTATGCATTTGGCTAAGTACTCAGCTATGTCTTTCTTCAACCCAGGCCAGTAGAATTGTTTCCTAGTAGCCTTGATCATCTTTTGGTATCCTGGATGACCAGTATAGGGTCTTTTATGTAGTTCATCTAGTATGAACCTCTTCAAGTCGTCACAATATGGGATATACAATCTGCTTCAGTAAGTGAGCAGACCTCCTTCCATCATCTGGTAGTCTCCATACTTTACCCCGCTGGGATCTTGTTGTAGGTACGAGGTCACGGTCTGGACAAAGGGATCTATTCCTTGTGCATTTCTGACTCTTTCCTTGACATTCGTCTTACAGGTGCTCACCGCTGCCAGGTGAATTGCTTTCATACTTCTTCTAAGGGCATCAACCACCCTATTTTCCTTTCCTTTAATGTGTTTGATTTTGAAATCAAACTCGCTAAGGAGGACCATCCACCTAGCTTGTCTGGCATTGAGCTTCGGTTGGTCAAACAAATATCGCAATCCACAGTGATCTCTCATAAGTACAAATTTTCTTCCGAGGAGGTAATGCCTCCACATTTTTAAGGCGTGCACTATAGCGGCCAACTCTAGATCATGGGTCACATAGTTGACTTCGTGCTCATTCAATTTTCGGGACTCATAATAGACCACACTTCCTCCCTGCATAAGGACTCCTCCGAGACCTTCCTTATAGGCATCTATGCACACAAGGAAGTCATATTCGGGATCAACGATCTTAAGCACGGGTGAGTGGGTCAGTAGATGTTTCAGGGTTTGAAATCTTTCTTCGCATTTTTGTGTCCATGTAAATTTTGTCCCCTTTTTTTGAAGGGCAGGATTGGACAACCAATCTTGGAGAATCCTTTTATAAATCTCCTATAGTGTCCTGCTAATCCCATAGAGGATTTGATATCTAAAACATCCTTTGGGGTAGGCCATTCCATGATAGACCTGATTTTGTCAGGGTCTACTACTACTCCTTCTTCAAATAGGACATGGCCTAAGTAATGTATTTGCTTATGGAAGAATTCAGATTTTTTGAATTTGGCATAGAGTTGATGTTCTCTTAGCACTTGTAGCACAAGCCTAAGATTCTCTTCATGCTCTTCTCCATTTTTGGAGTAAATTAATATATCGTCAATAAAAATCAACCCAAATTTGTCTAGGAATTTGTTGAGTACATTGTTCATCAAGCACATGAAAGTGGTAGGGGCATTGGTTAACCCAAATGGCACTACCACAAACTCATAGTGACCATACCTCATCCGGAAGGTAGTTTTATAGATGTCTTCACCCTTGATTCGGACTTGATGGTATCCCGACCTCAAGTCAATCTTTAAGAAAATAGGCGCACCCCCCAATTGATCGAACAAGTCATCAATCCTGGGCAAGGGGTACTTGTTCTTTATGGTTACTTTATTGAGTTATCTATAATCTACACACAGTATAAGGGTACCATCCTTCTTTTTCACAAATAGGACTGGTTCTCCCAATGGAGACATGCTGGGACGGATATAGCCCTTATCCATCATTTCTCTCAATTGCAATTTGAGTTCAACTAGTTCATTTGTGCTCATCCGGTAGGGTGTCCTAGACACCGGCATCGCTCCCGGTGCAAGTTCTATCGAGAATTCAATGTCCCTTCTCGGAGGTGACCGGGTACCTCTTCTGGAAATACATCTCTATATTCTCTCAGGGTAGGGTGGTCTTCGAGGCTTGGTTTTTCGCCTTCAATTGTTTTCAATACCTGTATTGCATATAGGGGAAATCCTTTTCGGCAATACCTTCTCATTTGTAGAGCTGATATTTGTCTCACTGAGATAGGTTTTCAGATCCCTTGAAGGGTTATCCTTTTTCCTTCTCTACTTACACATTCTAAGGTTTTATGGTAACAGTCCAATCTAGCTTTATGGGCAGCTAGCCAGTCCATACCAATCAACAGATCATACAATCCCAGGGGTAATATGTTAAGGGTTGCTTGGGTGGGGAATTCACCCAACATTAAATGGTAGGCTGGTATGACCTTCGCTACCCTTCTTTTGGTGCCAGTGGCTAACTGTACCAACCATGGCTTAGTAGGTTTATGTGGCTGTAGTTTACACTTATCAATAGTCTTAGGGGCTATATAACTCAAGTTTGAACCAAGGTCAATCAGAATAGACACTAGATGGTTGGAAATCATACCTTCTATTTTCACCACTAAAGCTTGGTGGTCGACTTGGTTATTATCCAAGGCTGCATAAATTTGTGTCACACTCCCGACCACATTATTGATGGTGGTAGCTTCCTGGATGTTTTAAATTCTTCGACTATTCTGTTGTCGGTGTGGACAGTCTCTCAGTAGATGTTCTTCTCTACAACCCCAACATTTCAAAGGTTCTCTCTTTGGGTTATCATCCTTCACTGGTACAGATCTAGAGGTTTTATTTCTGCCCAAGGAGGGAAAGTTCTTCTCGTGTACACTCTGGGCTGGGAAGCTCATCCTTGAGTTCTTCTTATAGTTCTTAAATCTTGGGGATTCAATCCCCTTTCTCTGAAATCTCGAACTATTCTTCGGTTTCCAGCCTTTGCGAGGTTCTGTTCGATGTCCAAACCATTCATGACAATATCTTGCCTTTCGAATAGTGCCTTCTAGGGTCTTTGGCTCATCAAATTCAATTATGTTCGAATAGTCCTTAGGTAGTCCGCTGATGAAACGTTGCACCTTTTCCTTTTCTACTTTTATATAAGGTACATACCTCAACAACTCGAGGAATCTGCTGACATATTCCTCTGTAGTGAGTTACCCCAGTTTGAGTTCATAGAATTCTTTAGTCTTTTCGTCGAAATATTTTTTTGACAGATACTTCTTCCAGAAGTATTTCTCAAATCGTTCCCAAGACAGGTCCTCTTCGCGAACCCCTTTCACATTCTTAAGGTCTTCCCACCAATGGAATCCTTTCCGTTCAAGTTGAAGGTGGCTACTTGGGCCTTCAAATTTTCTAAGAAGTCATGGACTCTAAAATACTTCTTTAGTCTAAGAAGCTAGGCCTCTGCTTCCTCTCCCTTCTTTATTTCATCGTCGAAGGAGGGTGGTTTGGCCTTCCTAAATTCTTCGAATTTATGACCCTTGAAAAGATTTCGCTTCTTCTGTCTTCTTCAGGAATAAGAACTAGTTCTGCTGCTAGAAGAGCCCTCCAAACCACTAGCTTCCTTCCCAAAGGAATCGTCCGCCGCTTGTCCTTTACCTCTGGGATGGACCTTTTTTGAGGTTCTCCTTTGAATGTGGCCACTGATATGACCATGTTTTTGTATTTCAGGTTCATGTTGCATTTTTCTTTGTAGGTTGGATAAGCTCTGCAGTAAAACTGCATTAATATCTGTTTGCTTCTCTTGTTCTTTCATCATCCTCTCATTGTCAGCCTTGCATCTTTGTAATTCGACCATGAGGCTCCTCATAGTCTCGGCTAGATCTTGATGGGTCCCTAATACCCTCCTTTCATTAGAATCTTCGTCTCTATTGTGGGAGTCTTCCCCCACCTCTTGGTGAGTCACTATTCTCTACGTCTGCAATTTCCCATGGTTGATCTTCTGCTTTGTGTGCAAAAGAAAAACACTGGTTGTTACTCAATATTTATATTCATTTATAACCAGTATATAATTCATATTTTTCACATGCACACACACAAAACAAGAGTTTTCATTCTTAACTTCGACTTTTGATTAAGAAGGTTAAGACATGGGGTTAGTCCTTTTAGGAGTGTTTCGAACGAAGCTCCTATGCAACTCGTTCATGAGCCCAAGCAGGCCAAGTGTTGTAACCATGCTCTAATACCAATTTGTCACACACCCACCACGGGGCTAGAAATTTTTTTACTTTCTTTCCTTATTATCGAGGGACAACACTCCTTGAGATTCTAAGGAGCCTAGGGAAGACCCTCCTTTCCCTTTAAAGTCCCTCATATGGCAGTGACTATGCCCACAGTCCTTACTGAGAAGGCACTTTTGCTATCGCAATAGGGGGAGTCGTGAGGCAAGCGATCCCTTTCTCTCTTGACTTTCGAAGGGCTGAAACCCGAAATGGATCTAACCAGTTATCGAGATTAATAGCAACCCAGAATAAGTTTGGTACTCTACCCTTCAGGGTTTCCTCCGTCGGTATTTTGGGATGTGCGACGACAGGAAGTCTCGCACTTGGGTTTCCTGGGAGACGAAAACTCTGAAACCTACACACATAGAGAAGTTGTTGATAGTTATCTCGGGTGTTGAAACACTGAAACACCATATCTATCTATGCTAAGCCATTTTGGCATTTCTCCTTTTCGGATTTTGCGTTATGTGAGAACAAGGGGTCTCGCTCCTAGGTTTCCCAAGAGTTGAAACTTTGGAACACCAAACTCTAAACATGCTCCACTATTTCGGGGTTTCCTCCATCGGGGTTTCGTGAGTTGGGATCTCGTGGGTCAGGGTTTCAAGGCTGGTGAATACATGGGGCCCGCACTTAAGTACCCCGAGTGCCGAAATATCAAAATATAATAAATTCTCCACGCTCTATCTTTTGGGATTTCGCAAGTCGGGATTTTAGCACTTGCAAGTACAAGGGAATTCACCCTTGGGTATTTTGAGTACCGAAATTATGAATTATCGGGATTTAGCTACATGTTGTCATTTCGGGATTTCGCATGTAGGGATTTTGGGACTTGTGATTAAAAGGGAATTCGGCCTTGGGTATTTCGGGTACCAAAACGCTGAAATATCATAACTTATCCGCACGTTATTGTTTCGAGATTTCGCAAGTCGGGGTTTTGGGACTTGTGTGTACAAGGAAACTCTCCCTTGGATATTTCAGGTACCAGAATGCCAAATTATCAGGATTTATCTACACGCTATCATTTCAGGATTTCGCATGTCGGGATTTTGGGACTTGCGAGTACAAGGGAATTCACACTTAGGTACCCCAGGTGCCGAAACACCGAAATGTCCTAACCCATCCACCCGCTGTCATTTTGGGATTTCACGAGTCGAGGTTTTGGGACTTGCGAGTGTAAGGAAACTCACACTTAGGTACCCCAGGTGCCAAAACACCGAAATGTCCTAACCCATCCACCCGCTGTCATTTTGGGATTTTGCAAGTTGGGGTTTTGGCACTTGTGAGTACAAGGGAACTCGCACTTAGGTACCCCGGGTGCCGAAATACCAAAATGTCGAAGTCTAAGAAGACCATTCTCTCTCGTGCAGGGCTTTAAGACTTATGCCATAAAATCCTCTAGCAGATCCTTGGATAAAATTTCAAAAAGGTGTCCCTGTGGGGAGATCTATCCAGGGCATTACTTGAGACAAATAACGGAATAAATTTCCATTATTACTACTACTCCTTCTTCAAATAGGGCATTACTACTACTCCTTCTTCAAATAGGACATGGCCTAAGTAATGTATTTGCTTATGGAAGAATTCAGATTTTTTGAATTTGGCATAGAGTTGATGTTCTCTTAGCACTTGTAGCACAAGCCTAAGATTCTCTTCATGCTCTTCTCCATTTTTGGAGTAAATTAATATATCGTCAATAAAAATCAACCCAAATTTGTCTAGGAATTTGTTGAGTACATTGTTCATCAAGCACATGAAAGTGGTAGGGGCATTGGTTAACCCAAATGGCACTACCACAAACTCATAGTGACCATACCTCATCCGGAAGGTAGTTTTATAGATGTCTTCACCCTTGATTCGGACTTGATGGTATCCCGACCTCAAGTCAATCTTTAAGAAAATAGGCGCACCCCCCAATTGATCGAACAAGTCATCAATCCTGGGCAAGGGGTACTTGTTCTTTATGGTTACTTTATTGAGTTATCTATAATCTACACACAGTATAAGGGTACCATCCTTCTTTTTCACAAATAGGACTGGTTCTCCCAATGGAGACATGCTGGGACGGATATAGCCCTTATCCATCATTTCTCTCAATTGCAATTTGAGTTCAACTAGTTCATTTGTGCTCATCCGGTAGGGTGTCCTAGACACCGGCATCGCTCCCGGTGCAAGTTCTATCGAGAATTCAATGTCCCTTCTCGGAGGTGACCGGGTACCTCTTCTGGAAATACATCTCTATATTCTCTCAGGGTAGGGTGGTCTTCGAGGCTTGGTTTTTCGCCTTCAATTGTTTTCAATACCTGTATTGCATATAGGGGAAATCCTTTTCGGCAATACCTTCTCATTTGTAGAGCTGATATTTGTCTCACTGAGATAGGTTTTCAGATCCCTTGAAGGGTTATCCTTTTTCCTTCTCTACTTACACATTCTAAGGTTTTATGGTAACAGTCCAATCTAGCTTTATGGGCAGCTAGCCAGTCCATACCAATCAACAGATCATACAATCCCAGGGGTAATATGTTAAGGGTTGCTTGGGTGGGGAATTCACCCAACATTAAATGGTAGGCTGGTATGACCTTCGCTACCCTTCTTTTGGTGCCAGTGGCTAACTGTACCAACCATGGCTTAGTAGGTTTATGTGGCTGTAGTTTACACTTATCAATAGTCTTAGGGGCTATATAACTCAAGTTTGAACCAAGGTCAATCAGAATAGACACTAGATGGTTGGAAATCATACCTTCTATTTTCACCACTAAAGCTTGGTGGTCGACTTGGTTATTATCCAAGGCTGCATAAATTTGTGTCACACTCCCGACCACATTATTGATGGTGGTAGCTTCCTGGATGTTTTAAATTCTTCGACTATTCTGTTGTCGGTGTGGACAGTCTCTCAGTAGATGTTCTTCTCTACAACCCCAACATTTCAAAGGTTCTCTCTTTGGGTTATCATCCTTCACTGGTACAGATCTAGAGGTTTTATTTCTGCCCAAGGAGGGAAAGTTCTTCTCGTGTACACTCTGGGCTGGGAAGCTCATCCTTGAGTTCTTCTTATAGTTCTTAAATCTTGGGGATTCAATCCCCTTTCTCTGAAATCTCGAACTATTCTTCGGTTTCCAGCCTTTGCGAGGTTCTGTTCGATGTCCAAACCATTCATGACAATATCTTGCCTTTCGAATAGTGCCTTCTAGGGTCTTTGGCTCATCAAATTCAATTATGTTCGAATAGTCCTTAGGTAGTCCGCTGATGAAACGTTGCACCTTTTCCTTTTCTACTTTTATATAAGGTACATACCTCAACAACTCGAGGAATCTGCTGACATATTCCTCTGTAGTGAGTTACCCCAGTTTGAGTTCATAGAATTCTTTAGTCTTTTCGTCGAAATATTTTTTTGACAGATACTTCTTCCAGAAGTATTTCTCAAATCGTTCCCAAGACAGGTCCTCTTCGCGAACCCCTTTCACATTCTTAAGGTCTTCCCACCAATGGAATCCTTTCCGTTCAAGTTGAAGGTGGCTACTTGGGCCTTCAAATTTTCTAAGAAGTCATGGACTCTAAAATACTTCTTTAGTCTAAGAAGCTAGGCCTCTGCTTCCTCTCCCTTCTTTATTTCATCGTCGAAGGAGGGTGGTTTGGCCTTCCTAAATTCTTCGAATTTATGACCCTTGAAAAGATTTCGCTTCTTCTGTCTTCTTCAGGAATAAGAACTAGTTCTGCTGCTAGAAGAGCCCTCCAAACCACTAGCTTCCTTCCCAAAGGAATCGTCCGCCGCTTGTCCTTTACCTCTGGGATGGACCTTTTTTGAGGTTCTCCTTTGAATGTGGCCACTGATATGACCATGTTTTTGTATTTCAGGTTCATGTTGCATTTTTCTTTGTAGGTTGGATAAGCTCTGCAGTAAAACTGCATTAATATCTGTTTGCTTCTCTTGTTCTTTCATCATCCTCTCATTGTCAGCCTTGCATCTTTGTAATTCGACCATGAGGCTCCTCATAGTCTCGGCTAGATCTTGATGGGTCCCTAATACCCTCCTTTCATTAGAATCTTCGTCTCTATTGTGGGAGTCTTCCCCCACCTCTTGGTGAGTCACTATTCTCTACGTCTGCAATTTCCCATGGTTGATCTTCTGCTTTGTGTGCAAAAGAAAAACACTGGTTGTTACTCAATATTTATATTCATTTATAACCAGTATATAATTCATATTTTTCACATGCACACACACAAAACAAGAGTTTTCATTCTTAACTTCGACTTTTGATTAAGAAGGTTAAGACATGGGGTTAGTCCTTTTAGGAGTGTTTCGAACGAAGCTCCTATGCAACTCGTTCATGAGCCCAAGCAGGCCAAGTGTTGTAACCATGCTCTAATACCAATTTGTCACACACCCACCACGGGGCTAGAAATTTTTTTACTTTCTTTCCTTATTATCGAGGGACAACACTCCTTGAGATTCTAAGGAGCCTAGGGAAGACCCTCCTTTCCCTTTAAAGTCCCTCATATGGCAGTGACTATGCCCACAGTCCTTACTGAGAAGGCACTTTTGCTATCGCAATAGGGGGAGTCGTGAGGCAAGCGATCCCTTTCTCTCTTGACTTTCGAAGGGCTGAAACCCGAAATGGATCTAACCAGTTATCGAGATTAATAGCAACCCAGAATAAGTTTGGTACTCTACCCTTCAGGGTTTCCTCCGTCGGTATTTTGGGATGTGCGACGACAGGAAGTCTCGCACTTGGGTTTCCTGGGAGACGAAAACTCTGAAACCTACACACATAGAGAAGTTGTTGATAGTTATCTCGGGTGTTGAAACACTGAAACACCATATCTATCTATGCTAAGCCATTTTGGCATTTCTCCTTTTCGGATTTTGCGTTATGTGAGAACAAGGGGTCTCGCTCCTAGGTTTCCCAAGAGTTGAAACTTTGGAACACCAAACTCTAAACATGCTCCACTATTTCGGGGTTTCCTCCATCGGGGTTTCGTGAGTTGGGATCTCGTGGGTCAGGGTTTCAAGGCTGGTGAATACATGGGGCCCGCACTTAAGTACCCCGAGTGCCGAAATATCAAAATATAATAAATTCTCCACGCTCTATCTTTTGGGATTTCGCAAGTCGGGATTTTAGCACTTGCAAGTACAAGGGAATTCACCCTTGGGTATTTTGAGTACCGAAATTATGAATTATCGGGATTTAGCTACATGTTGTCATTTCGGGATTTCGCATGTAGGGATTTTGGGACTTGTGATTAAAAGGGAATTCGGCCTTGGGTATTTCGGGTACCAAAACGCTGAAATATCATAACTTATCCGCACGTTATTGTTTCGAGATTTCGCAAGTCGGGGTTTTGGGACTTGTGTGTACAAGGAAACTCTCCCTTGGATATTTCAGGTACCAGAATGCCAAATTATCAGGATTTATCTACACGCTATCATTTCAGGATTTCGCATGTCGGGATTTTGGGACTTGCGAGTACAAGGGAATTCACACTTAGGTACCCCAGGTGCCGAAACACCGAAATGTCCTAACCCATCCACCCGCTGTCATTTTGGGATTTCACGAGTCGAGGTTTTGGGACTTGCGAGTGTAAGGAAACTCACACTTAGGTACCCCAGGTGCCAAAACACCGAAATGTCCTAACCCATCCACCCGCTGTCATTTTGGGATTTTGCAAGTTGGGGTTTTGGCACTTGTGAGTACAAGGGAACTCGCACTTAGGTACCCCGGGTGCCGAAATACCAAAATGTCGAAGTCTAAGAAGACCATTCTCTCTCGTGCAGGGCTTTAAGCCTTATGCCATAAAATCCTCTAGCAGATCCTTGGATAAAATTTCAAAAAGGTGTCCCTGTGGGGAGATCTATCCAGGGCATTACTTGAGACAAATAACGGAATAAATTTCCCAAGAACAGGCTTGAAAACTGAATCCATTCAAAACAGACGCACACACACTAACACACACACACACACACATATATAAGCCATAGGTGGTCTTTCCAACATATGCATGCAGTCAAAATATGTGTATATATATAAATATACAAGCCATAGGTGGTCTTTCCAATATAAGCATATAACCACCATTTCTGATCAAAACACCATATAGAGAATCTTATACTGTAACCATTCATAATTACACAAACCATGAACATACGTGTAAGAATATTAATTTCAAGATAAGAGATATAACACTTATTGAAAAAAACACCAAGTTTGATGCAACTGCTGAGAGGGGTGCTCGTTTCCACCCAACCATAGGCTCAGCGATTCTGAATGGATTTACCACTAGCCACCCCCAATATTAGACCCCAATTCTATGAGACTGAGTCTCTGTTCATTAGAAGTCAAGAATGAAGGTTACTCTCCTTCTTCTTTGCTTATCAATCACTCTGTATATTTTTCCAGAGTCCTTCTGGTTTCTCCCCTCTTGCAATATCTATCGTGACTTCCCCCTTCCACACCTCTTTCCTTCCTTTTCTTTTTCGGTGAGGTTGCATGTGGCACGAACTTCCCCACGGTGGTCAGGTCTAAGGCTTCCATGGATGGGCGGTTCACCCCCATCCCTCATTAACTCATAAGGAGCCTCTTCACCTACGAACCTAGCAAGTAATTCGTTTCCGAGCCAGCGATCTCCTCCTAATCTTCGGGCCAATGAAGGCCAAATATGGTATTGGTTTCAGTGGAAGTTAATGCCACCATTCCAGGTGCCTTCCACCACCTTTCATCAGCCATCGTGGTCTCCTTTCAGCACACACCCCCTCCCAGCAGTCCTGCGACATATATTCATAACATTATTTACATTTGTCGACCTTTTATACTAAGGTCCATTAAAAATCACACATTCACATCTTTGAGTCTACCATAGTTCTTGGCCAGTATAGTTATTTTTACAGACTAGGGGAAACAGGGTGTTACACTTCATAAATATTTTGAAGCTTGTCCCAAATATCTTTAGCAGATTTACAATGTGCAACTTTGATGAATACCGTATCACTGAGACCATTCAAAAGTGCATTTATGGCTTTGGAATTATTCTCACCGAGTTTCACTACTTTGTCATTTGTTGGTGGAATTGTTGGTGTTGTGTATCCATCTACAATTGATTTCCAAACTTGAAATCCCTGTGCCTGTATATATGTCTTCATCATTATGCTCCAAAAATCATACTTCTGTCCATCAAACTATGGTATTCCATTTTTATATGAGTTTTTACTCTCCATGATCTACCTTTCAGTGGTTAAACTGATTTCTGAAGGAACCTGCTCTGATACCAATTGTTGGATTACTGTGAGGGGGGGTGAATCAGTAATAGCGTAATTATAATCCTTTTTCTTCAAATGTTATATCAATGTAGAATTATTATCCAATAATGAGTAGTAAGAAATAAAAAATCACACACATACACAGTACACCAGTGTTTTACATGGAAACCCAAATCGGGAGAAAACCACAGAATGTTTTTTTCTTATATGTCTTGAAGAATTACATTCATTGGAAGGACCAACTTCCTTTATTTTCTAGCTGCAACTGGAAGGAGGCTCCAACCCCCTAGTTTCTTAGGCTACCACCTGAGGGAAGCTCCAACTCCCCAATTCTCTGGCTACAACTAGAAGGAGGCTACAACCCCCAATGTTCTTCGACTACAATCGGAAGGTGGCTACAACCCCCAATGCTCTTTGTCTACAACCGGAAGGTGGCTACAACCACCTGTCCTTGCCCCGTCCTACCACCCTGAAGTAGAAGTAGAATCATGGAACCACTTTCATACTATCACTATGAGATATATCGTTTTAAACCTGTACCAATAAATCTAAACCATGCATCAACATGTACCTCAACCTGTAATCAACCTGTACCATAAACAAGTGCATCAACCATGCACCAACCTACAATCAACCTATACTATAAACAAGTGCATCCAACCATGTACCAAGTATGTACCAATCATGTTTCAACTACTCATAAACTATGACTCATCAATATGTACCAATATCATCAACTATACACCTCATGTATGTGCGCCAACTCATCAACTACTTGTCTCAACCATGTACTCAACATGTACCACAACCAAAATCCCTCATCAATTTCATCATCCAAATCTGATTTGTAGCTCTATAATAGACCTGGTGTATATTATCACATTCCTGCAAACCTTCCTTGACTTTAAAAACAAGAGACTAGCATTTTTTTCAAACTTTTCTTTAGTCTCACATGCCTATCTTTGGATTAGTCAACAACCCTAACTTGAAGTAATCATAACTTTAAACCTGTAATGTGTAAATATATAAAAGTGATACACAATGTTCTTAAGTGTGTTTTATGCAATTCCTCCAAGTTTTACTACTTGGAACCTCTCAGAAAAGGAGTTATAGAAAAAATGGCATACCTTGCTGAATTTTGGCTTATTCTAGAGAACGACATTGTAGAGAATTCCCCGCACAAAATATTTGATGAATTGATCTAAAACTATTACAAAGAATACTAAAGACTGTACACTAACCGAAAAATTTGTTCTCACTGAATTTGGATCTGTTATGAAGAAGTTATGACGTTTTTACCCGAAAAACATGATTTTGACTAGTTTTCGGACTAACCACAAACCCTATTTTCCACCGAGTGTAACTCCAAAAATACAACGACCAACAATCTGAATTTTTGACCACACATACTTGGATATTTTGTCTCACTTTCATAGCAATTTCACGGTCTAAATCATTATATAAAAAAACTTATAGTGAAAATGGTGGGATGACCTGTAAATAACATACCTTAGAAAGCACCATCAAAATAATTTATCCTTCCTTGCATTTCGGCCTTCTTTTCTTCAACTTCACTCAGAATTTGGGTTTATATATCCTTGGTTACCTCAGATACATATATATATTCAATATTCTCAAGTGTGATTCAAATAAGATAGCCTTGCCTCTTATTTATACTCTCCAAGTAGCTTCCTTAAAAACATCTTCTAGGTCACTTGGCCCACTTTCCTTATTTTTGGGTTGGTTCCACTTCTAATTTCTCCATTAAATTTATTATTGAAATAATTTATTTTGTATTCACTTGAATTACAATACACTCATCACTTCACTTTATTATTTACCTTTTAAAATCTCTTAAACCACTTTGACTACTTTGAACTTTTAGGGCTTTTAGATGACATATGAGGGTCCTCCAACTCCGTAAGTCCATAACTCTCAAACCGTGAGGAGTTATGTGACATTCTACATACCACCAGAAATGGAATGACATGTAATATCCATATAGAATAGTATTATCTGAAAATATATCATAACTCATACCGTTATCCATCAAACAAACTTGGGTCAATTACCCAAACCTGGGGTCTCCAACTTCTCATGGCCATAACTCTCTAACCGTGAGGAATTATGTGATGTTCCACAGACCACTGGAAATGACATGACAAGCACTATCCATATAGGATATTTTCCTTGAAAAATTTACTTTCCTTCATCTCATTATTCCACAATTAAGCATGGGTTCTCTTACTCCACAAAGCTTCTTCTCGTGAGGGCTTTCACCATAAGGGGACCACTTTGGAGTTCATCCATATTTACTTCTTATCAACCATGAAAAAACAATAATGAGTCATATTTACATCAAACAATATTGGTTCCATTACCCAAACCTTTTTTCTACGGGGCTTTCTTCAAGGGTTGACATCAATGACAACCAAACTTAATCAACAGGGTCTGCATGATTAAACTGGAAATTCATCCTTGAACTTGATTCTGGGTTTTCTTGAAGACCCTTTTCAGGATGAATCATGGAAATGGGAGAAGCTAGAATAGGTGGAGGCATGAGGGTTTCTTCCAATTCTTTAATTCTTTCTTTCAACTAGGCATTCTTTTCTTCCATGTGTGCAATTGAAACATCAAGCGCATCCCCTGTAACTTTATGAATGGATGATAATTTTGAAGGTAAAACATCTCGTGTGTCAATGGTAGACCGTAGCTTCCCACTCTTACTCTTGGTAGTTATTTCGAGAAATAATTTCTTAGATTCTTTAACAAAAGATGCATTTTGAACAAAAAATGTTTCCTCATAAGAAAATGTCTCGTCCTCGATCATGAGTGTGGAGACAAGTTGTACATTTTCTCGAGATGATACTTCTACATATGGGAAAGTATTGTTTTCAATATCTACATATAAATCCATGTTATCTAATAGCAAATCATCTTCCTGAGCATGTGTTTCATCCCCTTCCTGTTGTGAATTATTTACTTTTATTTTTCCCTCTATCTTATGGGGATTTTATAGGTTCCCTTTAGGAGGGTTCCTCCCTTGGTCATCTCTTGAATTATTGCTTTTCATTTTTCTTGTTTGGGATGTTCATGGCTGAGGATTTTCCTTTGGCAAGGAACTTCTCCCAGAGATATCTAGTGATTGGACATTTTTATCATTTGAGGGTTTACCTCTTTATTTACTATTTTCTATAGTGCATATGACAGTTTCTATATCTTCAAAAATTTTGTCGGCTTCTTGATCACTAGGATGGTGACTATCATTTTCTTGTTTTTTTTACTGACGATTGAATTTAAAAGTGCAGGGTTGAGCCCAACTGAAAGCAAATGATTATAAAAAGGAGATTTGGTTCAAAACCCTTAATTTCCTATGTGAATTTTAGGCCTAAATTCTCAAAATAAATAACATATTCATCTATTTTGGAAATTCCTTGGAGAAGAATTTGTCCATCTTTCCATGGGATATGTACGAATTGTTTTTTCCTTTTCTTATAAAAAGTATGGAACCAAAATTTATATTTCTTGGCTATTTCAATGAAAAACAACTTATCGGATATATAATAGGGAATGAATTTAGGTTTTTCAATAGAGAAGAATACCTTGATGACATTATAATCTTCCATTTTTTCCAAAAATCCTCTTCCCTTTAGAGAAGTTATTGCTTCCAATGATAATTATGAAGTGTCTTCCTCAAATAAAAAATTCTTGAATTTATATACAAAATATGAATACACCTCATAAAAATGATGGTTGTCTCTCTACCTCCATAAATCTTGGTACCACATGGTCACGGGTTCCACCTTTCTTTTAATTCTCCGTGCAATATTTAAGCTCTTGAAAGTATGACAATATGTAATAGAAAATATCAAATAAGATGACATGTAAAACCTTTTATCATACATGAAATTAGTCATATGTGCAGTTATTTCATTCAAGATTATATTCTCCCATTCAAATATATCATTTCATGAACAAAGAAATGTAATATGTATAATGTCAGTCGAAGAATTGTTTCTGTAGAATCCTGGGCAACAACTTGAGTAACTAACCAAGCAATTTCCTTATAGGGATTCTTTAAAGAACTTACCTTAATTCTTGATATGTATTTAGGCATTGTCGCAGGGTCATGCAAATATTCTTTAAGAAGCTCTGTTTCGTTGTTCTTTCCTTCTAGGATGTCTCTGACTTCCTCCCCTTTGTAGACCATGTTTAGCTCTGGCAATTTCAAAATTTCTCTAAATATTGAAGGCGCCAACGTGATAGTAGAGATATTATGCAATACAATGACTCTTCCATTTTGAATGTTCTTAACGACACACCAAGTGATGATTTCCTTTCACTCAAAGACTTCCAGAACACATCCCATGAGAACTATTCCTGAGTTCCATATTTTGTTTTTTTTCTCTATGTAACAATTTCGAGTAATACCAGTAGGAGCAGGACCAATAATAACTTAATATTCCCTAGAAAATAGGTTTAGAGTATCCCCATAGAATGAATTTTTTCTCATGGTTGTCCCAACAAAGCTCATCAAATTTTTCTTTAACTATTATTTTGCACAGTAAAATGAATTTGAGTTAGATTTCTTTTTATGGAAATATTAAATGGAAATAACTATTACTAGCCTCAATATTAGCATCATTAATTAACGACCACTTCAAAAACAAATTGGTATTTGGGTTCATAAGGATAACAATAAATGTGACATTGAAAAATGTGAAGGGACAGGTAATGGTGAAGATTTGAGGTTGGATATTAGTATGAAAAGGAAGATGTGTGATTCTGAAGGTCTGCAAGTCTGAATGTTCAAAATGAAAAATCATTCTAAGTGTTGGGTGAAATTATACATAGGTGAATGGATGATAATGAAAGTGTGAAATTCCGCAAGTTCGAAGGTCCGTGAACTTTAAAATTGACTAAGTATAGTAGTTCCAAGAAAGGGAAAAAGAAGGGATACAAAGAAAATGGCAAAAGGGAAAAAATAGAAGGGGGAAAGAAAGGGTATTAAAAGAGGTGGGAAAATAGAATAAGGGAGAAGGAATAAGCACAAAAGGGGTTCAAAAAATGTGTCCAATTGTGGGATGGTAACCCCTATAGGTTGTCAATAATCAAGAATATTCATGACCATATGTTTTATCCTTTGGGAAATGGAGTCGAAATAGTAAGGATGTACAAAATAAATGAAAAACAATGTATGAGAAGAGAAAATTTCAGATTAAAAAGCTTTTCAGGTGTCGCCCATTGATAGGAAACATTAACATTTTCCCCTTCATGTCTTTGAGCATATATCAATTGAAACCCAATATTTTTTCAATGATGTACAACCCAATCTAGAGTGCTTCAAACTTTGAGTGCATTGATGGTTTTTCCTTAGCTTTGTTCCATAGTAACACTAGTTCACCTTCTTGAAATTGTTTTACTATTGAACTATGATCAAAATATATTTTGACACTCTGTTGCCTTTAACATGTTCTATGCAAAGCTTCACTTCGTTCTTCTTCCAATATCAATAATTGATTTAATCTCTTTTGCATAGGAGAAATATCTTCAACGTCCTCTATGTTAACGACATAAGTCATGTCATTTAGTTCAAGGATGATTGGAATATTTTATTCCTTTCCATAAACCAACATATAAACATCCTAATGTTGTCTTTCAAGGTCATTTTTCTCACCCACAAAGCATCCGTCAATTTCAAATGCCAATTCTTTTGATTCTGAACAATAGTTTTCTTTAAAATATGAATGAGTGTCTTATTTGTAGATTCAGAAATACCATTCCCTTGTGGATAACAGTTTGATGTTTGTACCATGAAGATGGCATATTCTCCACAAAATTCTATAAATTTTGACCCGATGAAAATTGAACCATTGTCATTAATCAACTTTTCTGGAATACCAAATATTGACAATATATTATCTTTGAGAAATTTAATCAATTATTCAAAGTGAACCTTTTTTAATTCTACAGTTTCTCTCCATTTCCTGAAATAATGCGTAGAAATGAGAATATATATTCCCTTTAATTGATTTTGGATGTATTGGTCCAATGACGTCCAATCCTGATTGGGCGAATGATTGTTCTACGGATATGGGTTATAATGACATTGTAGATATTTTCATCTTCCTTGAAAATTGTTGACAAGAGATACATTTTATCACCGTAGCATATGAGTCCCTAAAACCTGAAGGCTAATAAAATCCAACTCTTCTTATTTTATGCACTATAGCAGTAGGTGTAAAATTCTCCCCACATATATCCTTAATAACATGCAATCATAAATCCTTCTGAAAAATACTTCAGTAATAAATACCCACTGATTTTGTTTCATCTTTAATACTCTTCTTTCCTTTGGAATCACGGTGACATGAAATTGTGTAGAATTTAAATAAAACACAATATCTTTGTACCATTCAGAGCTAGATATAGGTTTTCCAATTGAAACCGAAACTACTCCATTCAAAGAATCACCACTCGCAATAATCTTGCACAATCCTTTCCATTTAACTTCTTTTAGAGGCTTAATTTCATTGTCATAGTATTAATTTTTCTTCAAGGAGTTTTCCCATTTCCCTTCTCTCAATTGCTAGTTTAAAAGCATCTGAACAGTAGAGGATGAAACATATGCAATGACATGAGAATTTAATATGTAATTCTGAAAGTGTGCTACTTATTTTACTAGAGACATGGTCTGTTTCTCCAATTATGAATATTTTAGTCCGTAGTCATGAAGGGTCTTGCATACGAAATTAATTGGTATCTCTCCACCCTTGGCATTTATTTGAGTAAGAAAAGATGCCAGAATGATTTCTGTTGCAAATGAATACATGATGAAATATTTTTTGAAACCCATACTAATGAGGAATGGGGATATAATGATTTCCTTTTTGATGTTAGTAAAGGATTCCTATGTATCTGAAGCCCATTCAAACCTTTGATCATTTTGCAACAATGATTTGATCGGTTTTACGATACTTTCGTAATCAAGAACAAATCTCCATACAAAGTTGATTTTTCCAAAAAATGACTAGACTCCTTTCTTAGATGATGGGGGTTGATTTCATTTATATATTTAACCCTCTCTGATTCAATATAGATTCCTTCTTTACACACAACATGCCCCAATAAATTTCCTTCAGTCATAGCAAACAAACATTTGTTTGGATTCAAATAAACTCCATATAATCTACATCTCTCAAAGGCTTTCCTCAGATGATGAATGTGCTCATTTCTTATTTTTGAATCAAATGTCAAATAATCTTGGTAGTCCACCATTAATTTCCCAATTAAACCCTCAAAGGCATGATCCATATCCCTTTGAAATGTAGCTCCAACATTATTTAAACCAAAGGGAATCCGAGCATAAACATATGTCTCCCAAGGATTTATGAAAGTTGTCTTCGCTCTATCTTTCTATGCAACCAAAACTTGATTATATCTAGAAAAACCATCTAACATTGACATACAAGCAAATCCAGTGACTTGTTGGGAAAGGAATTCCATGTTAGGAAGAGGATAATTGTCCTTTACACTTGGTTTATTAAGATCCCTAAAATTCACACACATCTGAATCTCCCCAGTCTTCTTTCTCGCAACCACCGGATTCAAAATCTAGTCAGAATGCTTGATGGGATATATTATTCCATTTTTATTCAATTTTTCCAACTCAATATTCACCAATGGTTTCAACTTAGGGTTCATCATCCTTATCTTCTACTTGACATGTTTTTCTCCTTCTCTTAGTGCGATTAAGTGATGAAATATTGTTTTACCATATGCCTTTAAATAATCATAACTCCATGCGAGCACATCAATATATTCTTTGAAGGGTGTGACATATTGATAAACTTCATCGGCAGTACAATCAACTCCCAAGTTAATGTAATTTGGGGAACTATCAGTCCCAATATTGAATTTTCTCGTTTCTTGAACATTTCAGACTGATAATTCTTACAAAAGATTTTTGGAATCATCATCTCTTGTGAAAAGAGATTCAAATCGGACACAATTCTTCTACAGAGCAATAATGTAACTATCTTCATCTTCATTTTCATTTACTAGAAATTTTCTTAGGTCTTCATCATTTTCAAATACTTGAATATAATCTTGGTTATCATGTATGGAAGGTCGAAATACTATTTTTACTTGAAAAGATGTTTCACTCTGGACATCATCTAGGTTCAATAACAAAGCCGCCAATGGTAATAAATCTTCCTTCTGATTTTTATCCCTTGGAATGAAAGAAATATTAAAATAACAAAAGGAATCCATCAATTCATTTACTCTTTTGAAATATAATTTAAGCCTTTCCTTATTAATCTTATATTTATGAGTGACTTGGTTTATTACCAATTCAGAGTCACCAGTCACGATCAAATGTTCAATCTTCATTTCTTTTGAAAGGATCATTCCTTGAATCAAAGCCTCATATTCCACTTCATTATTTGTGCAAGAAAACTCAAGTATGATAGCATGTGGGCAGAATTTTTTCGGTGATTTTAAGGAAACTTCCAACTCCTCTCCCTAAACTTGAACAAGATCCATCAAATGACATCCTCCAGTAGCCCACAAAATGATTGTCTTGATTTTCTATATCATCAATCTATTCCATATAACATATGGAATATTTTATGATACAGACATCTATATCATCTTCCATTAGCTCATTGTCTTTATTTTTGAAAGAAAACGGTCTCATGGGTTCATGAGGAACCTTGATCATTGATTCGTCTTTATCCGACAACATCATGCAACTTCCATCATTCATTATGTATCCTCCAATCATGGATGACCAGTCTCTTCCGAGGAAAAATTGATATGCAGAAGGAAGATCCACCACCACAATATTGAAAATTGTAATAATATGAGGAGCAATAGTAATCCAGGCATAAAAATATTTAATTTCTCCATAAGTTGGCACCTTCCTGGAATCTATTGCGTAAATGCTTTCACCTTCTTCATAGTATATAGTGAAACTAATACCCAATGCCTCCATTACTTCCAAGGGAATGATATTGTTTGTCGCACCAGTATCAAGTAGACAATTATGGAGTGAAACATCATGGTTTTCTATCGAAATATAGAAGGGTGGGACGTTGTCTCTCAACTTAATTGTTGATGTTTTTTTACTTTGTTTTGGGCTTGAAACAACTGCTTCAATTCTTCCCACTGGCTCATCCAAAAACTTTAAAATATTTTCCCTTTATTGAGGAATATTTACCACTTCTGTGAAAGGAAGAGCATTCCTCAACTTACTCAGATCATCAAAAAAATTATATTTCATCTAGAGGGGGCTTGATATTTGATGTTTCTTCTTAGATCCAATGTTTCTTATCACACTTTTGTTTCTCTCTTTCTCATTCTCCTTTTCTTTATCTTTTTCTTTGTCCTTTTTAGAATTATCTTTACTCTTGGACTTATTTGCAAGTACCCGTGTTTGGGAAACATTTTCTTGCAAGTCAAGATCATCTTCGTCATATTCAAATATATACATGGATGTCTCGAATCCATTTGTCTGTATAGGTTCAAAATTTTCTTCTAGTAAATAATCATTTTCTATTTCAGCTATATGTTCATTATATGTTTCATCAAGAACCGCTACATTTGGAATTGGTTGTCTAGGGACCCTATTCCTTTGTTGATTATCAACATTTTTAAACCTCACTCTTTGCGCTTGGGGCGGGTTTCTTCTTTGTTCTTGGATCTATATCCTTGGATTGGGTATATAATTATCATTCCTCCTCAATATCGTTATTTCATTTTTCATTTTTCTAATGGTTCTATTCATATTTGCAATAGTGATCCTCTGTTTAGTCTCATTGGCTGCAACAAGGTCTATTTTCACATATGATATAGTTCCCTTGAAAATTCCTCCACCAGTGAAGAGATTTTGACTTGGTAGAGACCTTTTCTCTTCATTCCTTTTCGAACTAGATGCTCCTTGATCATCAATTTTTAGATTACCCATCTTCGTTTGTAATTTTTTGAGGATAATATCATGGTCAATGGTCATTTCAATCATGATTTTCTCCATTTTTGTAGCTTTAGTCATCGCTTCCTCTAGGGTATCCATTTGGGAGGTTCTGATGCAAAACTTCAGATTTTGTGGAATGTAATTTTTATAACAACCAAATATCACAAGATCATTAGGCCTTTTGTCTTCAGGAATCTTTTTCAAAGTTTTATTGAATCTGAGATTAAATTCTCTTATCCTTTCATTTTTCTTTAGAAAAATTTGAGTAAAATTAGTGAGAAGAGTGTGATATGCGACTGGGGGAGAAAATATGTTCAAGAACATGGCTTTGAGATCATCAAATGAGCCAATAGATATGGTGGTAAATGTTGTATAACATTCATAAGATTTCCCTGATAAGGTTTGGAGAAATATCCTTACAATCACATGATCATGTTCGACGAGATGAAAATCACAGATGTCTAGAAAAAAAACCAACATGTATTTTAGCATCGATTGTTCCATCTCTAGAATATGTCTTAAAGGTGCCTTTGGGAATAACAGGGAGTTCATGTTGTTCACCGTGTAAGTCGAGTAGGGAATCCCTTATTTTACTTAGATTTATGAATCTTCGCCTTTCCTCATGTCCTGTTTCATCCCTCCTTTCTTAATTTATTTATTCTCATCTTTTTTCATGTGGTTCTTCATGTCTTTCTTCTCTTCCAACCATGTTTGAAAGATTCTTCTTTTCGTTTGAGAGTATTCCTTTCAATTTCTAAGGTATGCAGTTGCTTTCTTTTACTTCTAGTGATTGGTCCTTTGTATTTTTCCATCTTCAATTCCAACCTTGTTCTTGTGCTCTTCAAGTTAGTCTCTCATTTCTCCGGTCTTGTCTTTTGTCTCTCCTTTGTCTTCTAAGAATTTATCTTTCTTCTTCTTGAACTAATGTTTTCCAAGACCTCTATAATTCTTCTTTGGTTTGGGTAGTTGTTATTGCGAGATTATATAGTTGATGAAGAATACTTCAATGATTATTTAGTTCAATTTCTAACTGGGGATAGTTAGCGTGAGGTATATTCATGTAACTTTAGGATGCAAAACCAGATCTAAATATTTATTTTAGTTCCCAGTATGGTCATCAAAAATGTTGACGCTTGAATCTGTCAGGATCGAAACGATAACCTCACGAGGATATGAATCCTCCTACATTTTTATAGAGGTGGTACTCCTCTTTGGATTACGATATTCTTAATTACTTCAAAATCAAGAGATAATATAGCACCTTAAAATGGTCCAATCTTTTATGCTCAAAGAAAGACTAAAATGCTGAAAAATAAAAAAATTGTAAAATGAAAATTCCTGAGATAGGACCATGAATCTCACATATCAGACATTGTAGAAAAAAAATAAAAAAAAT
This sequence comes from Picea engelmannii, assembly GCA_009831015.1. Classification (NCBI taxonomy): domain Eukaryota; kingdom Viridiplantae; phylum Streptophyta; class Pinopsida; order Pinales; family Pinaceae; genus Picea; species Picea engelmannii. Next base: position 913,197 of record ML803345.1, on the reverse strand, counting down.
AAAAAATAATTCCTCACATCCATCATAGTGAAAATAAATATTTCTGATCACATCAAAATAAAAGAGGATGGTCCAGACGCATAAGAGAAATTTTAGAGAGTAAATACGTGTATAGTGCAAAAGAATATTATGATGGATCAATTTCAAATACTTTATACTCAGAACTTAGAGTTATAAAATATCATCAAAACTAATCCCGAATTAGTTCTCTTGGGATTTCTGAAAAATAATAAAGTCTATTACAATGCTTTGAAATTTAAAGGCGTTTGTCTAAAGCACTGGGATTAGGGCTCCCGCGGACCATAAAAGAAAACATATACAAGAATATAGAACATGGAAGGAATAAAGTGGGAGGATGTCGAACAATAGGATCTAGAAATAAGACAAAGAGAAAGCTTTCAGAATTCGGTTATACCTTTCTATTCAAAGAAGAAGAATATTTGGATGAAAACTGATAAAGAAAGAAGCATGTGATCAACATGGACTTACTATGATGGTATCTCTCTCCTTTATTTTTTTGTTGTTGCATCCTTTATACTCTTGTTGGTTACTAATCATAACTACCTCACCTGGACTTTTAGAAATCTTGGGAACTAAGTTATTCAGCCATTCTTGGATAAAGTACCTCAATGGAGCAATGATTACTTCTTGTTTTATATTAACATTAAACAAATCCTTTTCAATTTCCCTAAGATCAATAGATAAATTTTGTAATATACTTTCAATGTCTTGATTTTTATTTATGTACTCGACCAACCAACTCTCAATTTCATCATGTGTAAAATCCATCATATTATCAAACTTTTCAACCGATATCCTTTTTAATTCTTCAATTTTCACCTTGAAATAATGTCAAGTCATGAGCATAGAATTTGAATGGTGCTTAGGGTCTGAGACTTCAATGGTAGTTCCGACGATATCCAAATCAAGGATTTTTAAATATGAATCATTTTTCCATTTTGATAAATCAGTCAATTGAGTTATCAGACCTTTTAATACATTAATTTTTTCCATCTAACATGATTTCAATTGTTTGATCCAACTCGAAAAAGGTAGACCTTATTTCTTTCTTGTCTTCTCTTTAATTGTCAAAACTCTAGTTGTAAACATCACAACTCCGTCAATGTAGAATCCTTCATCATTTTTCAAATTTGAATTTAAATATTCCTTGGTGTTTTGAATTATTAAACTGAGAGAAGGAAAACTCTTGGCCATATCCATAATTCTACAATTAATGAAATTATTTTCTCAATATTTTGTTGAGTAAAATGTCGGGTGGTCATGATTAAACTGGAAATTCCTTAGACCCTCGAACTTGATTCTAGGTTTTCTTAAAGACCCTTTCTAGGACGAATCAGGGCAACGAGAGAAGCTAGAATAGGTAGAGGCATGAGGGTTACCTCCAATTATTTAATTATTTATTTCAAATAGGTATTCTCTTCTTCCATGTGTGAAATTGAAACATCAAGTGCATCACCTCTAACTTTATGAATGGATGAAAATTTTGAAGGTAACATATCTTGTGTGTCAATGGTAGACTGTAGCTTCTCACTCTTACTCTTGGTAGTTCTTTTGAGAAATAATTTCTTAGATTCTTTATCAAAAGATGAATTTTGTACAACAAATGTTTCCTCATTAGAAAAGGTCTCTTCCTAGATCATGAGTGCAAAGACAAGTTGTACATTTTGTCGAGATGATACTTCTACATATGGGAAAGTAATGTTTTCAGTATGTACATGTAAATCCATGTTATCCAATAGAAAATTATCTTCCTGAGCATGTGTTTCATCCCCTTCCTGTTGTGAAATAGTTCTTTTTCTTTTGACCTTTAGGTTATAGGGATTTTCTAGGTTCACTTTAGGAGGGTTCCTATCTTGATCATCTATTGAATTATTAATTTTCATTTTTCTCTTGTGGGATGTTCCTAGCTAAGCATTTTCCTTTGGAAATGAAATTCTCCTAGAGATAGCCAATGATTGAATTTTTTTATCGTTTGAGGGTTTAACTCTTTCTTTATGATTCTCTATAGTGCTTATGTCAGTTTCTATATCTTCATAATTTTTTTCAACTTCTTGATCACTAGGATGGTGACTACAATTTTTTTCTTCTTTATGGACAATTGAATTTAAAAGTGCAGGGTTGAGCCCAAATGAAACAAAATGATTATAAAAAGATCGATTCGGTTCGAAACCCTTGATTTCCTATGCAAATTTTAGGTCAGAATTCTCAAAATAAGAAACATATTCATCTATTTTGGAAATTCTCGACAGGAGAATTTCTCCAACTTTCCACGAAAGAGGTATGAATTTCTTTTTCCTTTTCTCATAAAAAGTATGGAACGAAAATTTATATTTCTTGTCTATTTGAATCACAAGTAGCGTATCAGATATATAATAGGGAAGGAAGGTATGTTTTTCAATAGAGAAAAAAACCCTGATGACATTATAATCTTCCATTTTTTTCCAGAAATCCTCCTCCCTTTATAAAAGTTGTTTCTTCCAATGATAACATATTGTTCATCTTATAGAGAATATAGGGGGATACATACCCACAGTGGGAGTTATTATTCTTCCCATGATTTGTTGCAGCAACATGATTTCAGGAGGATATATGACTAGAATATATGCCATCAACATTGCATCAGATGGATATCCCTTGTCCAATGGGGGAGATATTATTCATAGGAAGCTCAAAGGCATCCATACATGGGAGCAACCCCAAGGAGATTTTAGGAAGGGGGAGTAGCCCCAAGGAAATAACTACCATTTTCCATTGATGTCAAAGGGGGAGATATAGTCACATCGATGTGGTGAGATGAACATTGATGAGGAGTGATTATCATAGAGTGAGCATGATCATTTCCATTTCCAAGTGTTTCCATCAATATTTGGTCTTGACATAAATGTTGGTGTTGCCATTAATGCCAAAGGGGGAGATTGTTGTACTATTTTGTCCTTGATGTCAAAGGTTTTATGTCAAGTATTTTCACAGTGATGTGTTTGTATTGTTGATATAGTTATTATTGGTTATATGGTCATGTATGTAACTGTTTTCAAAGGGTTGACATCAAGTGGTGTCATAATGATGTGATGATATTAAAGGGAGTTGTATCATTTATGTCATGTCATGGTTGATAGGAAGAACCAAATGGATAAATTCCAAAGTAGTCCCCTTATGGTGAAATCCATCATGGGAATACGCTCTTGAATAAAGTTATCAAAGTGGTCCCCTCATGGTGAAATCTCTCACGGGAAGATGCTTTGTGAAGTCCAAATGGTTAGGTGGTTGAGTAGCCCAACAGTGTGGTATGGGAACCCAAGTTTGATTGAGGAATAATGTAATGAAGATCAATGAATTTTAAAATTATTCCAGATGGATAGTATATGTCATTCTATTTCTGATGATATGTGGAACATCACATAACTCCTCACAATTAGAGAGTTATGGGCATGTTAAGTTGGAGAACCCCAAAGACTATTCTAGAAGCCTATAGAAGGTCAACAAGAAATAAATTATTCTAGTCAATGTGGTTGCAGGGATAAATTGATTAAATAATAAAGTTGACAAAGTGTTTAAGTGGACAAAGTGGCTAAGGGGACAAATTTGGTTAAGTGGACAAAGTGGCTAAGTGGACAAAATTTGATACTTCTAGAGGAAGCTACTTGGAGCGTATAAATAAAAGAGAAAGGGTCTCCCATAAGCATATATTGAGAATAATGAATATCTAAAAGTGATTGAGGTAAAAAAATGATATCTAAGTCTAATTTCATAAGGAAGGTGAAGTAAACAAGGTAAAAAATTCAAGGGAGGATAAAGTTTTTAATGATGCTTTCTAAGGTATGCTATTTACAGGTCATCTCACCATTTTCGAAATTATGTTTTTTCTATAATGATCCAGATAGATTAATATGGAAGTTGTTGATATAACATATCCAAGTAACTATGATAAAAATTTCAGTGGGTGGTTCGTTGTAGTTTTGGAGCTACACTCTGTGGAAGATAGAGATTTTGGCTTGTCATGAAACTAGTCTAAAACAGGTGTTCTGGGTAAAAACATCATAACTTATTAATAATATTTCCAAATTTAGTGAGACCAAATGAATTGGTTATATTACATTCTTTAGTATTTTTTGTACCATTTTCAGATCCATACAGTAAATATTTTATGCATGACATTCTCTACAAGTTCTCTCTCTAAAATAAGCTATAATTCAACAAGGTCTTCCATTTTTACTATAACTCCTTTTCGGGGAGGTTCCAAGTAGTGAAACCTGGAGGAATTACAGACAATACACTGAAAAATATTTTCTACCATTTTAAGACCTTTATTCATTACAATACATAGTTATGATTTCTACAAGTTAGGGCTGTTGACTAATCCAAAATTTGTCACGTGAGACTAAAGTAAAGTTTGATGAAAATACTAGTCTATTGTTGTGGAATTTAAGGATGTTTTGCAGGTCTGTGATCAAATACACCAGGCCTATTACATAGTTACATGTATGGTATAGGTATTGATGATTTCTATAGGACTAAAGGTATGGTTTTGGCACATTGTCTTGTGTAAGGGTTTATGGTATTTGGTTTATGGAGAGTATGTTGTATTGCTAGAGGTATCTTGTTGGTTAACTTGGTGATATTGTGCATAGGGTTGGGAGTTGACCTGATGATTGATCTTTATGAGTATATCATATTCATATGATGAGATTGATGAGACAAATTAAGGTGACAAGTTGTTGTGACAGGTTGTGTTGTGCATAGTTGATGCACTTGTCTTGGTATAGATTGTTGGTATAGCTTGACAGATTTCTTTTTGTTTACAATCCGGGTGTTGTACTTGAGGATTGGATTCCTCTTCTCAGTTGGTGATGAGATATGTAGGTTGGGTGTTGCATTGAGAGTTGGTTCTCTCTTTAAGTTGGTTCTCATTTCAATTGGTGCTGATAAACCTCAAGGATTGTAGTCTGTAATACAAAAGAAACTTATACATATATTTGATGTTCATTTTGTTCTTTATTGTGATGGTGAAATGTTATTTATTGTTAATATATGTCTTTGAGATATGTTTACATGCAAGAAACTAAGTGTGAATAGAAGTAATGTTATTATGAATGGTGATGGCTAACTAAATTTTGTAAGAAGTTGTAAAAAAATCCTCACACTGAGCCCCNGAAAGGGAAAGATAAGGGATAAAGAGAAAATGGGAAAAGGGAAAAAATAGAAGGGGGAAAGAAAGGGTATTAAAAGAGGTGGGAAAATAGAATAAGGGAGGGGGATAAGCACAAAATTAGTTCAACATACCCTTTGTTTCCTATATATATACCAAGGAGACCTAGCCTTAGGACCACCTCATCTCATATTGTATTATGAATTGGATATATTGTAAAAGGAGGTTTCCCCTTCGAATTGTGCTATATTCATTGATGTTTTGTCATTTTAAGGAAACAAAGCATAACATTTGGTATATGAGTATCGATCTTAGGGTTTTTCTTCACAAAGAGAGTCATCTTAGAATTTTCACTATAACTTTTCTCTTGGGGCGATTTAGACAATAAAATTTGGAGGTTACTTAGAAGACATATCAAGGTAATTGTAGTAAAATTTTTAGCTTCTATATCATTATACCATCAGGGATATAGAATATGGAAGATAAGGTTTTTGACTCATCTTGAATTTAGTCTTAAACGAGTCATGTTGGGATTTTCTCTATAACTATTTTTTTAGACATTTCAAACCATGAAATTTTGTGGAGACTGAGAAGACATTTCCTAGTATAGGTGATCTAAATTTTATATTATGGTTCTCTATACATTTATATATTTAATATATTTAAGACAAGGCTTGTGCCTAACATTGAAAATTGTTTTTAAAGAGTTAGACTAGCATTTTCATTGTAACATATTTTTTGTAAAGTTTCAGACTTTGAAATTTTGAGAATCATGAGTAGAAATAGTGAATCACATGTGAAAATTGCTTTCATATTTTGAATCATTATTATTTGCGAGATATATCTCATGGAAGTTGGTGTTGTTTACTAATCCAAAAACAAGTAACAAAGTTACCAATTTAATGAGAACTGTGACATCAAAATAAGAGCTATAGCCATTAAAACCCATATTTCTGCATAAAAACCATAAAAATCAACCCCCAAATCAAAACGTGGTGCTACCGATAGCACCATTTTTTCTAATAGGGTCAAATTTACAACATTTTTCAAGCATGACCTTCAAAAATCATACATTAGCTCAACAAAACCTTAATCAAAACCTAAATAAAAACATGATTCTACCTAAAGTAAAATGGTTTTTTCTAAAAATTAAAATTATAGCTAATTATGACCTAATTGAAACTATGGTCTTGACAATAGATCCTATGAAAATAAAAAACCCAAAATTGGATCCTAAATGGTCACTTGAAAATTTACTTTGTAATTTTTTTTTTAAATTTATATTTAAAAAAAGAGAGAAAATATTCATTTTTTTTTTAAATTAAGAAAATAGTACATTTGAAAAAAAATAAATTCAAAATCCAAATTAAAAAAAAAAAAAACAAGTGCAAAATTAACTAAAAATAAATGAAAAAATTTTATTATTATTATTATTTTAACAAAAACTGGGTAAAAATATATTGAAAGCTGCTAAAAAACGCAGGTAGAGTATAGAGTCTTTGTTACAAAAGTTGCAGAAATCAAAATGCACCCGCCTAAATTCTCCAAGAAGGAAATGGAGATCAAGGGTGGCGCTAACTAAAATGCTAAAGCCTATTTGAGTATTGATGGTAAAAACCATGCAGAAAGTACCTAGTAGTAGCATGAAAAAACACTGCATACATTTAAATTCTGTTATGGTCTAGTGCGGTGGAGTCTGCCTCTGTTGGAGGCCATAGGTTAAGGTCCAGTTGAGGGTGCAGTCCTAGAGAAGAGGCCTCATCTAAGATATAAGTGTTCTAGGAGGGAGTGGGTGACGCAGGTCTGGCCACAAATTTCAACACCTATATCTGATATCTGAGCAGTTCACGCTCATCCCTGTTTCATTGTTGTTTGCTCCTATGCTGGATGGTAATCTTCTTGATTGAGAGAACCTATGTGGAGAGAGCCCTGAATTGCAATTGAAGAGTCTAGACCATGCTTACCAGCTCTTCATGTTCTTCCACTAGAACCGTTCTTGATGTTTTCCTGTTCATCTTGCCTGAATTTCCTTCTTTATCCAACTGTAAAAACCAGGTACGAGTGTGCTTATGAAGAGTAGACATAGCTCTGTTCTTTGGAGGAATGGTCTTGCCTGCAAGGTGGACTTCTCCTGCTATGATATGCTCCCTCATATTCATTTGATTCAAGGAACTTAACCAATTTCCCAGGATTTTCCACGAATTGGAGCCATGATCGCTTTCGATGTTGGGATCCTTCACCTTTCCTAGAGTTAATGCCCAGTACATTCTAGATGTCATGTTGAACATGTTCGCCTCACTCCAGTTTTCTCTTCCACGCCCGGGAGCTGTCCAAGGTACACCGAAAAGACTTCCCAGGCCAGGGGAGGGAAAGAAA
>ML803345.1:876585-904520 GCA_009831015.1 Picea engelmannii | reverse complement strand
TATATATATATATATATATATATATATATATATATATATATATATATATATATATATATATATATATATATATATATATATAGGTATATATAATTGTATATTATTATAGTTTTCAATTTTTTTAAAGGTTTTTATAAAATTTTATATTTGAATGTTGTTTTTTAATTTTATTTTTGTAATTTTGAGTTTTTTAAAGTATGTTTTTTAAATTTTGCATTAAATTTTATATTTTATATTTCTCTTAGTTTTCATATATATTTTTTAATTTTAATTTTTTATTTTCTTAAGTTTTTATTTTATGTTTATTTAATATAATTTTTTATTTTAAATTTTATTTATTTTCTCTTTCTTAGTTTTTAATTTAAAAATATATATATATATATATTTTGCTAAATATTCAAAAAGTATTATTTAACTACAATTATTTTCTATGTATTGAAGTAAGGGTAAACATTGTGTTAAAAATGATGTTTTCCACTATATTTTTAAAGTATGAAATGATAAATTAATTAAGGACACAATTATATGAAAAATATTAATTTTAAAAAAGTAAATGGTAAAAAATATTTTTAAGATTTAAAGAAGCATGGAAAAATGACTAAAAAACATTGTTGAAAAAAAGTAGAAAAAATTGAAATTAGATGAAAAATAAGCATTTACAAAAATAATTTGAAAATATTATGGATCAAAAAATTTAAAATATCAAAAACCCACCTAAAAAGGAAGGGGGGTGCTACTAGTAGCACCATTTTTAATAGTGGGGTAAAAACTATAACCCCCCAAAAAACAAGAAATTTGTAGAGTTCTCGTTAAGTTGGTAACTATGTTAAGTCTTAAACAATATATTTTTGTACTTTTCTATAATTTTTTATTCGTGAAGGTTCAAACTCGGAAAATTTTAAAAATTTAAGAATTCATATCAAAGCAATATAGGATGGAATTCCATACTTTGAAGGGTTCCATGTTCAAGGATACATCAAGACAAAGTCCAACCATCCATACATACTCCAAATTAAGGGTTTGAAAGGGACGTAACTTACAACTGACATGATGCTTTATTGTAAGATCTGTTTTTCGTGATTCAAAATTTGTGATAAAGAAAAAATAGAGGATTATTATTATTGTTATTCCACATGGATCCTAAAAATATGTTAACACAAATTAAACCTCCAGAAGTCTCATCTATAACTCATGAAGAACATGAAGATATACATAACAAGCTATTCAAATTGGAGGAACATCTTAATGATTCAATTGCTAGGTCAATAAGAAGTGATGAGTTGGTAAAATAACAAAGAAAAAATCAAGAAATGGAAAAAAAGATGAATGAAATGGAAAATAAGATGGATGAAAATAAGAATTACATGAAAAAGAAGATGGATGAAATGGAAAATAAGATGAAAAAAAAAATATGGATGAAAATAAATTAGAAATACAAAATTCCATGAAGGAATTACAAAATTCCATGCCTTCCGTGATCTAGATGAGAGACTCCCTAAAAGAGATATTAAAATGAAAGGAACTTATGAAAATAAAGGTAGTATTCATGTTAAACAACTTGTTGATAATAAGTTATTTTCAAGTGGATTTAACTCTAATAATTCAACTTTCCCAAGATTGAATTAAAGAATTTTGATGGAACAAAAGTATTTACTTGGGTTAACCAAATAGAGAAATATTTTGAACTACATAACATTATGGATGATAATAAAATGATTCACATAAAATATTTGAACTTTGATATAAAACCATATCAATGATATCAATAGGTAGTTAAAAGGAATCCTCATTTTTATCATTATAAATCAGGTTCATTTACAAGAGACTTAGAAGAACAATATCAAAAAGTTTGGGAACATGACTACTTCAATCAATTGACAAGAATCAAGAACTTAGGAGATATAGAATATTATAGTTCATAATCTCAAGTACTAGCTACAAGGGTGGATGACATAAGTGGTGAAAAATAGTTGGAAGCTTACATGTGTGGATTTAAAGAAGACATTAAACATGAGATTTTATCAAGACATCATACAAATATTATCAAAGCTATGTAATTTTCTCATCATATTCAAGCCAAGAATAAGGATACACACAAGTCTGTCATTGGAGCATACTTAGGAACCATAAATCGTTCGGGGTTCATAAGACGACTATACCTCAATTGACAAGGTTGACACCTCAACAAATAAACAACAAATGGATGAAATAAGAGAAAACAGACTATGTTTCAATTGTGACAACAAGTATAGTAAGGGGAATAAATGTGGTGAGAATAAATTATTCTGCATATATGGTGAAGAGGAATAATATCAGGAATTGAAACCACCACAAGGTCCATATCTAGAAGAGAATACTCCAACAATATCTTATCATGCATTGACTAGCATCAATACTCCACAAACCCTAAAGATACAAGGATACATAAAAAATAAAAAGGTAATAATATTGATTGATTTTGGTAGTACCCATAATTATATCAATTACAAATTATCAAAAGATCTCAATTTCTTTGTATATCTCACACCATATTTTATAGTAATTCTTGCAGATGGAGGTACCATAAAGTGTTATGGAAATTCCATAGTATTAAGCTCAACATGGGGGAGTATTTTTTGCATAGCCCCATGATTTTCATCCAAATGGGTGGTGTTGATGTTGTATTAGGGGTCCAATGGTTACAATCATTGGGAACAATGGCCCTTAATTTTGAATATATTTTCATGATATTTTCCTCAGATGAGAAGGAAATTCAGATTATAGGTATCCAAGGGAAACCCTCTAAAGTGATAAGCTATAATATCATGAAAAAATTACTCAAAAAGGGACACTAGGGTGTAATTGCGCAATTGTGCTCACCCGATCTTCAAACATCTATATCACCTGCTCCATTAGATCTCCAAAAAATTATAAAAGATTATTTCAAGGTATTTGGAGATATGTCTAAGGGTCTTCCACCTTCTCGATATCATGACCATGCTATTCATTTTCAACCAGGAAGTGTACCACCTAAAATTAGGAATTATAGGTATCCATATGCATAGAAGAGTGACACTGAGCATATGATCTAGGAATTGTTAAAGGCCGACATCATGTAGAAATTTTAATACAAATTATGTATTTCCTGGATTCTACTAATCTAACAATTATATCTCACTGTTAAATACAAAATCACTTCTACTAAAATTATTGCGGAATTCAAAACACGATCGCCAATTGCAATATCAAGAAGAGAGATCAATCACACATAACACAGATGTTTTACTGGGAAAGCATAAAGATAAAAACCCCACTATCATATATTATGTATATATCATGGATCATGAAACCATCTCATACAAAACTCTAATCCAAGAGCTCTCAGTACAATATACAATTGTCTCACATTGTCATACAAAAATTGGCAAATGCATGTGCCAATTTACTGCCTCTAGACAACCTGCCTCCTCTGCGCAATCCCCGCTGATGGAAATCCCTGCAATGAATTAATCCCTCTTTCCTAGGTTGCACATTCCTCATGGGAACATCCAATTTGTGTGTGGTTTCATGAGTGCACTCACTAATGTCACAACTAATAGTCAAACTATCCCTTTCACCTGTTATCTCAACTGGGTCTCCATTGGATCTGACATGCATGTAGTTAACATTGGTAAATATTCAGTTTCATGTGAGACCACTGATTGTGAATTAATTAATAATTAATTCACTGATCTCTCACTAGTGTAAGTTCAGTTACAACTAGTACCACTGAGCTTAACTCACTTAACTGAGTTAAACTACTTTACAACTCACATAACTACACATATAACTCTGTTACAACTTTGAATCACTCAGTTACAACTAATTTGACTTTCATGTCCCACCAATCAACCTTTGAACTCGAATTTCCTATAGCTAACTGATTTTCCACTTTAGTTAACTATTTCCAAGTGCTCATTGAGAATAGATTAATATTTATTGTCCAACTATTATTAAGGGATAATAATAGTCGACATACATCTATAAATAGAATTCGATCACCATCTATAAATAGACATCATCTATAAATAGAATTTTATCATCATCTAAAAATAGACTTCCATGTAAAAATAGCCTTAGGCTCCATCCTAGTGTAGGTAAATAATTTTCACTGGGATCTTCTTGTTGAATCTCAACACTCCCTCACAACAATAAAGGGATTATCCTTCACCCCAATCTTGTCTCTATGGTATTCGAATTTTCTCCTGGTGAGTACCTTCGTCGGAATGTCTGCATCCCGATATTCCATAGGAATGTGCTAAAGAAACATGATCTTCCGTTGCACATGATCTCTAATATGATGATATCGGATATCTATATGCTTATATCTATCATGAAACACAGGATTAATCGAGAGTTTAATGCAACTATGATTATCACAATGAATCATTGTCAGATCTAAATGAGAACCAAACAAGCCAACCAAGATCTTTCTCATCCAGATAGCCTCACATGCAACTTGACTCACTACCATGTATTCCGATTCCACTGAACTAAGTGCCACAAATATCTGCTTCCTGCTGTACCAAGAAACAACTATAGATCTGATACTAAAGAGCCCCCCTGACATGCTCTTTCTATCCATTGGGATGCTCGCCCAATATGCATCCTTGAAGCCATGCAACTTCACCTCATTTTTCTATTTGTACCATAAACCATACTCAGATGTGCCCCTCAGGTATCTCAGGACATGCTTACCCACCTTCCAAAAGAGCTTGGTAGGCTTAACCATCATTTGACTCAGTTGGTTAACCACATAGAAAATGTTTGGTCTTGTGTTCACTAGATACATTAGCGAAAAAACTAATTGTCGATAGACAATAGCATCCTCTACCTCTCTAGAAGTAGCATCCTCTTTCCTCCATTTTCCTGGAAGAGGAGTATCCATGGGTTTGCAACCCTTTATGTGAAACTTACCCAGTATCTCCCTTTCATACTTGCCTTGAGACACAAAAAGTTCACCATCTCGCTGCAATATTTCCAATCCAAGGAAATAATGAAGGAGGCCCATATCCTTCATCTTGAACTCCTTTGCAAGGTCCTCCTTGCATGAGTGGATCAACTGCTCATCACCAGTCAGTATTAAATCATCAACATAAAGAACAATGATTAAAATCTTACCCTTTCTGCCATTTCTGATGGATGGCTATGCATGAGTGGCTTCCTCCACTCCATGAACCTCCTCATGTATCTGATCCACATATTGAGACTCATATTTGGGAACCAACAGTTCCTCCTCTGCATGCAAGTCTAGCTCCCTCTCAAGCGACAACCACATGGATTTCCCCTAATTGAATTTTATATACTGTCACATAACAATCATCTTAATGTTAGGAAAATACACGTGATAATTATGGGGTGTTTTTGTGTACCCCACAAATATACCAACTTTAGCAGTCGGCTCCAGCTTCTTCCTAGCATTCTTGGTCACATGCACATAAACAAATGAGCCAAAAATCTTAAAATGAGAAACATTAGGTTTCTTACCAGCGAAAGCTTCTTCAGGTGTAGTCATGCCAAGTACTCTATAAGGACAACGGTTTTTCATATAAACTGAAGTATTGCATGCTTCCTCCCACAAATGCAATGGTACACCTTGATCATGCAACATCGCTCATGTTGCACCCACACTCGTTCTTCTCTTCCTCTCTGCGACCCCATTTTTCTGTGGGTTATGAGGCGCTATGAGTTCTCTTTGAATTCATTCTTTGCTGAAGAAGTATTTGAATTCGTTAGATATGTATTCTCCACCATTATCTCTCCTCAGAGCATTCACTTGCTTCCCTGACTCTTTCTCCACCAATGCTTTAAACTCACAGAAATTTGAGAATGTTTGATCCTTCTTCTGCATGAAGAAGATCCATCATTTATGAGAAAAGTCATCAAAAAAAATAACATAATACTTATGTTTTGTTGTTGAAGCAACCGAGAATGGTCCACCCATGTATGTGTGAACTCTATCCAGGATCATCGAAGCACAGTTCTCCTTTTCATGAAAGGTGGACATTACATACTTCCCCATGGTGCAACCCTTGCATTGATCTAATGGAGCAAGTCTTCCCATTGGAAGTCTAGTAGATATTTGTTGCATAATTTTCAAGGCTCCATGATGAAGATGGCCCAATCACCTATGCCATAATTCACCCTCATCTTGGCTCACCACTTTTTTTTCCTTGCCCATCATGGAAGCACAACCATCTACCTCCAGCTTGTAGAGATTCTTAACTCGAATCCCTATCTTCTTGACTTGACCCATTGTTTTATGTCGCAAGAAAGATTTTCCATCATTGAAAACAATGTCATGCCCTCTTTTCTCCAACATTATGACTGAGACCAAGTTTTTCTTTAGACCGGGAACATGCATAACATATTTCAATTGAAATGGTTTACCTAACTCCCTATGAAAGGTAATGGTACCAATGCTAGTGGCATTGTAGCGTCCATTTTCACCCATTTCTATGTGCATTTTGAGATCTCTCTCCTCCAAGTCACTGAAAATATCCTTATCTCCCATCATGTGGAAGGAAGCGTCACTATCCAAATACCACATTGATCCCAATTCACTTGACACCATGCATGTGATCAAGGAGAATTCAAGTTCAAATTGCGAGGCAAGGGCCTTAGCAGATGCAACTCCAGCAACCTTCTTGTTCTTCTTCTTCTTCTATGGACAGTTAGTAGCGAGATGCCCATGTTCGTGACAATAAAAACACTTCATTTTGGACAAATCCAACTTCTTTCCTTTAGACTTGGATTTTGAATGGAATTTCTTCCCCTTCCCTTTCCTTTACTTGGAAGCCAAATAATAATACTCTTCATCATCATGCTTTGATGAATATCCATCTCTGGTGTTCCGCCTGAACTCCTCCTACACTAGATCTGACCATAGTCATTCCCAATCTGGAAATTTTTCCCTTCCATTGATAGATTCTCGATAACTGTGCCAATTCTTGGGAAGTCCTAGGAGCGCCAATATCACCAAATCATCATCAAAAATTGTTATTCCCACACTCCTCATGTCATCCTGACATTGGAAACACTTCGTTAGATATTTTGGAATGGAGTCTCCCTTCTCCATCTTGATCTTCCTGAATTTATATTTGAGCGCCAATTTCCTATGGTCGTTGTTATTTTGGAATAGATCCATCAAATTATTCCACATTGCATATGGTGTGGCTTTCCCATGGAGGCTTGAAACAATGTGGTCTTGTACTCCTTCCAACAGGATCCTCCTCACCTTTTCCACTTTCTTTTTCCAAGCATCAAGATTTGCAGCGTCTACAACATCTGGCTTACGAACATCCTTGTCAATTAATTCCTTTAAGAAATTGTCTTCGAGTAATGCCTCCATCTTGTCCTTCCAAGAAATGTAGTTCGAGTTACCCTCAAGTGCATACTCTAACCTCAAGCCATTGAAATCCATTTCGATCTTGAATCAGCTGTAGCACCAAGAAAGTCTTTCTGCAAATTCGAATTCTATGCAATCACAAACTCAGCTTCTACAATCTTCTGCGCTCTGATACCATGTAGAAATTTTAATACAAATTATGTATTGCATGTATTATCATGATCTAACAATTATATTCCACTGTTAAATATAGAATAAATTCTACTAAAATTCTTGCGGAATTTAAAACACGATCACCAATTGTAATATAAAGAAGAGAGATCAATCACAAATAACACAGATGTTTTACTAGGAAAGCATAAAGCTAAAAACCCCACTATCATATATTATTTATATACCATGGATCATGAAACAATCTCATACAAAACTCTAATCCAAGAGCTATCAGTACAATATACAATAGTCTCACACTATCATACAAAAATTGGCAAATGCATGTGCCAATTTACTGCCTCCAGACAACCTGCCTCCTCTGCGCAATCCCCACTGATGGAAATCCCTGCAATGAATGAATCCCTCTTGCCTAGGTTGCACATTCCTCATGGGCACATCCAATGTGTGTGTGGTTGCATGAGTGCACTCACTAATGTCACAACTGATATTCAAATTGTCCCTTTCACCTGTTATGTCAATTGGGTCTCCACTGGATCTGACATGCATGTAGTTAACAATGGTAAATATTCAGTTGCATGTGATACCACTGATTGTGAATTAATTAATAATTAATTCATTGATCTCTCACTAGTGTGAGTTCAGTTACAACTAGTACAACTGATCTTAACTCACTTAACTGAGTTAAACTACTTTACAACTCACATAACTACACATATAACTTTGTTACAACTTCGAATCACTCAGCTACAACTAATTCAACTTGCATGTCCCACCAATCAACCTTTGAACTCGAATTTCCTATAGCTCACTGATTTTCCACTTTAGTTATCTATTTCCAAGTGCTCATTGAGAATATATTAATATTTATTGTACAACTATTATTAAGGGATCATAATAGTCGACATACATCTATAAATAGACATCATCTATAAATACAATTTTCTCATTATCTAAAAATAGACTTCCACCTAAAAATAACTTGAGGCTCCATCCTAGTGTAGGTGCATAATTTTCACTAGGATCTTATTGTTGAATCTCAAAACATCATTCAACCTAGCCAAAGTTATTTCTCTTATCTAGTGGTGATGGTTACAAAAAATGATGGTTCGTGGAGTATGTGTCTGAATTATAGATATCTGACGCAGCCCTCCTCAACCCACAGGTCGGAAGGTCCACGTACACAGGATCTTTCTCCTTTCGCTGGCCCGAAGAACTCTCAAACGACTCTTCTATTTTCCTTTTAGATAATATGCACCCACAACAAATTCTCGTGGGATCCCCTCTTTGCACTTAGGAGATCGGACTTCGCGATATCGTGAATCTTGTGGTCAAGCGCCTGCTCTCTATGACCCAAAATCCCAAAACTCTGAGACTTTGATATCACTCCAACTTGTTGACTTTCATGCATTCGCAAGTTGTGATAACACACAACTCTACTTACAAACCCCGAATCCCCGAGGTGTCAGACTTCGACACGCTTCTCGGTATTGGCCCCACAACTAGCCTTCTCGCCTTTTCAAGACTTCAACTCGATTGAATTCCACGTCGACAGTGTGCCACCTATCCACCTTGCTAGCCTCTGTGGTCCCACACCATCCTATCAATCCTTCACGGCTTCGCGCTTCACGATTTCGTGAACTTGGATACCAAATTTTCGACCCTTCCACTCACGAAATCCCGATGGATGATTTCACGATTGATCCAACAGCCCTTGGCTGACTTGGATCGATGGCTTGGCCTCTCCTGAGATTTCACCTTTTGGAATACTCGTGGTAACTCCCCTGCTCCTCCGTGATATCTAACGGCTCAAAAGACTTCATGGATTCTCCACAGAGAATTCCGATCGTCCGTCTCTTTCCTTGTGAACTTGTCCTCCTGCGGTCCGACGTCACTACGTCTTCCTTCAAACTTTCAAGGTACTTGGCCTCTTGCCTTCCTTTGACTCTCTCGAAGGCCCGAATCCTTCTGAGTTTTTCCACGACTCTGCATCTCTCAGAAAAGTCTTTGCGTGCACTCCTTGCGGTCGACTTTCAACCACCTCCAAGTGTTGAACTTCCTCGACTCTGCGCACACCTGCAGCAACAGTCTCTCAATACTTCACTCAGATTAGAAACTCTAAGACTTTACGTAGCCCGCACACTCTTTGCACGGATCCTGTGCCTAACTACACTTCTATGGAAATGAGAACAAAAGCTATCTCTCCTGAGCTTTCAAAGACAAACCTCTGAACACCTTGTCGACGCACTCCTTGTGGAAAATTCAACTGCACTCCTTGCAGGAACTCTTGCTCAGATAGAGAAACAATTGAAACTCATTCCTTTTTCCTTTCCTCTCAGATTTCAAACATTCAACAAGAAATCATTCATACATAGCATAAAATAAAATGTACAGTAGAAAGAGTGAAATAACCATGAACATAACATCTAGCATACATACACAGAGAACAAACACGACGCCATGAATTTGAATCAAAGCTTTCTCTATTAATTCAAATTTCTATACATGGGTGTTTTCACACAGCTCTCTACTTCTCCTTTATGCTCTTCACACTCTTCATGCTCATCATAATAATGTTACAATACACAAATGAGGGTGTTTATATCCCATTTCCCTCTTGCACTCTAAAACTATCTATTCTAACATTAATTCTATCTACCTGCATTAACTACTATAAATTCCTTCTACATACTAAGGACGAGAGTGGATCTCTCAAGGTATGTTTACATTATACAAGTGTGCTCCTTAATTATTTCATTTAAGATTGCGCAATAATTTCAAGGTAATTTCAAAATTTATGTTGGGCGCTTTTCCAGCTGTCTGTTGTCTCCGCGCTGGCTCGCTTGAGATGCTCCTACATCATACTCTCTGGCTTGGAAATTTTCATGGGCTCCTATCCATGAGCTCACGTATGGTGTGTCCATGCCTCTTGATCTCCGCTTCATTTTCCCAACTGGAATCTTCAACTGGATGGCCCTTCCACTTGACCAAATATTCAAAGTATTGCTTTCGCCTGGTCTTTTTGCTGACCCTTTTATTCAGTATGTGCTCCATCTGTGACTTATCTGCAACTGACATCTGCTTTTTCCATTGGATCACTAGCTGTTCATTTCCTGTCCCTGCTTCCTCAACCTTATATGGGTACAAATATGAGATGTTGAATATTGAAGAAATTTCGATCTCATCGGGTAATTCAATCTCATAAGCATTCATCCCAAACTTCTTTAAGACCTTACATGGTCCAATTTTCTTCATCTTCATCTTATTATATGTTCCTCTCGGGAACCTTTCCTTTCACAAATGTGCCAGAATTAAATCACCAACCTTAAATTGAAGTTGTCTCCTATGTTGATTTGCTCTACGCTTATATTCCTGGATCGAATTCTATAAATGCTCCTTCACCTGGTTGTGAAGTTCATTCATCGCCTCTGTGAATTCTTTTGCACTAGAACTCTTAGTTGCATTTTGTTCTAAATCCCTCAACTCAAAAATTCCTCTTGGCTGCATGCCATAGACAATCTGAAACAGACTCTGCCCTGTGCTTCTGTTAATTGAGTCGTTATAAGTGAATTATGCCCGTGGTAATATGTTGTCCCACTGGCTGTGGTGTTCTATCACCAGGCTTCTCAGCAAGTCTCCTAGAATTTTGTTCACCACTTCTATCTGTCCATCCATCTGAGGATGATAAGTCGAACTAAATGACAAGTTAGTTCCCATCTTCTTCCATAAGGTCCTCCAAAATTTCCCTATGAACTTGGTGTCTCGATACAAAACTATGCTCCTTGGTAAGCCATTAAGTCAAATGACTTCTTTAAAAAATAGATTCGCAATGTGAGTTGCATCACTGGTCTTCTGACATGGAATGAAGTGTGCCATATTGGAAAATCTATCCACCACCACAATGATTGAGTCAACCCCTCTTTGTGTTCTTGGTAACCCCAATATAAAATCCATGTTGATTGCATCCCACTGCCTTTCAGGTATTGGAAATGGTTGATAAAACCCTGCATTCTGTTTCCTTCCCTTCGAATGATGGCAAATTATGCATTTGTCCATGAATCTCTTGACGTCTCCTCACATTCCTGGCCAAAAATATGACTCATTCAACTTTGTGAATGTCTTTTCATGACTAAAGTGTCCTACCAATCCTCCAATATGTTTCTCCTTCAACAAATTCTCCCTCATGGAGCATTTCAGAATACACAGTTGATTACCTTTAAACAATAATCCTTCCTGGATCATGTATTCTATCCATTGGCTTCTATCTCTGAGAATTTGATTCTCAGTTGCTTCGTACGCCTATTTAAAATCTGTATCATCCTTGTATATCTCCCTGAGATCATCAAAACCCAATGTTTTGACCTTGAACTCCTGCAATAGCAAACACTTCCTGCTCAAAGAATCGACAACTTTGTTAGCAGTGCCAGAAATATGTTTAATCACAAAAGTGAAATTCTGCATGTACTCAACCCATTTAACATGTCTCTGATTCAACGTTTTCTGTTGAGTCACAAACTGCAGTGCATGATTGTCACTGTATAAGACAAACTCCTTCGGGATCAAGTAATGTCTCCATTTTTTCAATGCCTATATGATAGCATAGAACTCCTTGTCATAAGTGGAGTACTTCACTTTTGCTTCATCCAGCTTCTCGCTGAAGTACACTATCGGCCTGTCTTCCTGACTCAAGACTACCCCTATTGCAAATCCACTTGCATCGCATTTCACCTGAAATGTCTTTTGGAAATCCGACAACACCAAAACTAGTTGTTCCGTAATCTTCCTCTTCAACAGATTAAAACTCTTCTCAGCCTCTTCTGTCCAGTGAAAATACTTGTGTCTTTTCTTCACTGTATCCATCATTGGTGCACTAATTCCACTGAAATTGCTGATGAACTTTCGGTATAAACTAGCCAATCCGTGAAAACTTATCACCTCAAAGATATTCTTCGGTGATGGCCAATTCTTGATCACTTCCACCTTATCTGGATCCATCCTCAACTCATCTACAAAATAAAAAATCCAAAGTAAATGAGCTTTGTCTTCATGAATGAGGATTTCTTCATGTTTATCAACAACTTCTCCTATTGTAGACTCTGCCTCACTATAGTCAAATGCTTCAGATGCTCTGCCACTATTTTACTGAAAACAAGTATGTCATCCAGATATACGATAACAAATTTTTCGATGAAATCCCTCAAGACTTCGTTCATCAACCTCATGAAGGTACTCAACACATTTGTTAAGCCAAATGGCATAACAAGCCATTCATACAACCCTTCATTGGTTTTGAATGTTGTTTTCCACTCATCACCTTCTCTCATGTGGATTTGATAATAACCGCTTTTCAAATCAATCTTTGAAAAGAATTTTGCTCCACTCAAGCAATCCATCAAATAATCCATCCTTGGTAATGGGAATCTGTACCTGATGGTTATCTTGTTAATTTCCCTTGAATTAGTACACATTCTCCAGCCTCTGTCTTTCTTTGGACTGAGTACTGTCGGAATAGCACACAGACTCAAGCTTTCCTTGACCAATCCTTTGTCTAACAACTCCTGGACTTGTCTTTTGACCTCTTCATTCTCTTGCGGCGTCAATCTATACACGACTTTGTTTGGAAAAATGGCTCCTGGTATGAGATCAATATGATGACTCACACTTTTGATCGGTGGCAACGAACGAGGTAGTTCATCCACTACTATATCAGCGAATTCTTCCAGCAGTTCCTAAACTTCTTCTGGTAAATCACCCACTCTTGTGCTGGTCAGTGCAATCTTCGGTTTCCTAACCATGATGAATTGTGGTTCTTCCTTCTTCTTGACCTCTGTAAGAAGTTCCTTCCCACTCATGCAAAGTACAGTGTTGCTTACTTCCAATTTCACCTCCTTATCCTTGATTGGAAGCAACATGTGAGTCCTCCCATTCTTTTCTAGGGTGTATGTGTTCATTCTCCCATCATGAATCACATTCCTGTCATATTGCCATGGTCTACCCAACAATAGATGACAAACATCCATAGGAATGACATCACATAATATCTTATCATTATATCCTCCTATCTAGAATTCAACTAAACACTATTTAGTGACCGTTACCTGATGTCCTTTTTGTAGCCACGAAACTCTGTATGGGCTTGGATGATCAATCGTCTCCAGCTCCATCTTTTCTACCATCTCTGTAGAAATGAGATTATCTGTGCTAACACTATCCATAATGACCTTTCATACCCTATGTTTGGTTTTGCGAGTAGTCCGGAAAATTCTGGTTCTTTGGACTGAACTCTCCACCTCCTTCTCTGGTGTCAAAAGAACTTTTCGCATCATCAATGATCTTCTGCCTTCAGCATATTTTGCCTCAACATCTCGCCTCTGTGCTTCGGCGATGTGAGTTTCTCCACTCTCTTTCTTTTTATCTAGACACTCATAAGACTTGTTCCCATTCTTTCCACATGTGAAGCATGTTATTACTCCACCTCTTCCTCTTCCTCTACCTCTGGTAAGAGGAAATATATTATTATCAGCATAATCTCCTCTCAATTCAGTATGCTTCCCTATTTGTTCATCATATTTCCTTTACTATGAGCTTTCACCTCTCTCAGTTCGAGTCTGAGGTTTCTTCCAGTCCTCCTTGGGCTTCTGATATTTATCCTGGGCAACTGATTTGCCTCTAGGTTGACTTCTTCCTCGGCCTCTCTGACCCTACTTTCGTCTCAGCTTCTCTTCCACTTTTAGAGCCATCTGATAAGCATCTTCTACCATTCTGATGGTTACCATGCTCATCTTATCCTGAATGTCATATCTCAGGCCATTCATGTATCTGGAAACTTTTTCATCATCGCTTTCCCGATGACCTGCCCTGATGTTCAGCTTGTAGAATTCTTCAGTGTATTCTTTCACTGTCATCAGCTTCTGTCTTAAGTTCTACATTCTCCTGAACAGAGTAATTTGATAATATCTGGGGATTAACTTTGCCTTCATCTTCATGATCATTCTGTCCTAGCTATTGATCTTCTTCTTGCCTTTGCAGCGTCTGTCAGCTTGTAGCTCATCCCACCACAATGCTACATGTCCCTTCAATCTAGTGGCAGCATGCTTGACCTTCTTGTCCACTTAGACATATTCATAGTCAAAGTATGTGTCATAGGATCTAATCCAGTCTAGAAGCTACTCCGCATCCATATTTCCCTCATAAACTGGAATTTCTATTTCCTCTCTTGCACCCATCCTTGCAATAGCTCTGATCAAACGTTCGTTTGCTACATCTTTAGCTGCAACTTCTTCTTCATGTTCAGCTTCAATTTCAGTTTCGGAATCACTAAGATCCCTAGCACTGACTGTGCGTCTTTGTGTTGTCTCCAAGTCTTTGAGTCTGGCTCATAGATCACGCATTTCTTCCTCCATGGCTGGATCAATCATCTGCCTACCTCTTCTTCTCGGCATTTCCCTCTCCTCTGGTGGATTGGGTGTTTGTATATCCCTTCTTATCGGGGGCATGGTGAATTTTCTTTTTCTCTGCTACAGAAAGAAAAGAACCTTTCTGAGGCTCTGATAACAAACTTGACGTAGCCCTCCTCAACCCATAGGTCAGAAGGTCCACATACACAGGATCTTTCTCCTTTCACTGGCCCAAAGAACTCTCAAATGACTCTTCTATTTTCCTTTCGAATAAAATGCACCCACAAAAAATTCTCGTGGGATCCCCTCTTTGAACTTAGGAGATCGGAATTCACAATATCGTGAATCATGTGGTCGAGAACCTGCTGTCTATGACACTGAATCCTGAAACTCCGAGACTTTGATATCACTCCGACTTGTCAGATTTCACGCGTTCGCGATTTGTGATAACATACAACTCTACTTACGAACCCTGAAACCTCGAGGTGTCAGACTCTGACATGCTTCTCGGTACTGGCCCCACAACTAGCCTTCTCACCTTTTCAAGACTTTAACTCGATTGACTTCCATGTTGACAGTGTGCCACCTATCCACCTTGCTGGCCTTTGTGGTCCCACACCATCCTATCGATCCTTCACAGCTTCACGCTTCACGATTTCATGAACTTGGATACCAAAGTTTCGACCCTTGAACTCACAAAATCCCGATGGACGATTTCACGAGTGATCCAATGACCCTTGGCTGAATTGGATCGATGGCTCGACCTCTCCTGAGCTTTCACCTTTAGGAATACTCATGGTAACTCCCTTGCTCCTCAGTGAGATCTAATGACTCTCAAGACTTCGTGGATTCTCCACAGAGAATTCCGACCGTCCATCTCTTTCCTTGTGAACTTGTCCACCTGCGGTCCAACGTCACTACATCTTCCTTCAAACTTTCAAGGTACTTGGCCTCTTGCCTTCCTTCGACTCTCTTGAAGGCCCGAATCCTTCTAAGTTTTTCCACGACTCTGCGTCTCTCAGAAAAGTCTTTGCGCGCACTCCTTGCAGCTGACTTTCAACCACCTTCAAGTGTTGAACTTCCTCGACTTTGTGCACACCTGCAGCAGCAGCCTCTCAATACTTCGCTCAGATTCGAAACTCTAAGACTTTACTCAGCCTGCTCACTCCTTGCATGGCTCCTGTGCCTAACTGCACTTCTATGGAAATGAGAACAAAAGCTATCTCTCCTGATCTTTCAGAGGAAAACCTCTGAACACCTTGTCGATGCACTCCTTGTAGACAATTCAAATGCACTCCTTGTAGGAACTCTTGCTCAGATAGAGAAAAAATTGAAACTCATTCCTTTTTCCTTTCCTCTTAGATTTCAAACATTCAACAAGAAATCATTCATACATAGCATAAAATCAAATGTACAGCAGAAAGAGTGAAATAACCATGAGCACAACATCTAGCATACATACACAGAGAACAAACACGATGCCATGAATTTGAATCAAAGCTTTCTCTATTAATTCAAATTTTTGTACATGGGTGTTTTCAAACAGCTCTCTGCTTCTCCTCTATGCTCTTCACACTCTTCATGTTCATCATAATAATGTTCCAATACACAAATGAGGGTGTCTATATCTCGTTTCCCTCTTGCGCTCTAAAATTTTCTAATCTAACATTCATTCTATCTACCTGCATTAACTACTATAAATGCCTTCTACCTACTAAGGACAAGAGAAGATCGCTCAAGGTCCATTTACATTATAGAAGTGCGCTCCTTAATTATTTCATTTAAGATTGCGCAATAATTTTAAGGTAATTTCAAAATTTGTGTTGGGCACTTTTCCAGCTGTCTGTTGTCTCCGCGCTGGCTCGCTTGAGATGCTCCTGCATGAATATCTCAACAGAATTACCATCAAATTTAAGTTTCATATTTTTTTCATTGATGAATTATCAGAAGAATTGCATGGAGAAAAATTATTTACTAAGTTGGATCTTCGCTCAAAATATCATCAAACTAGAATGAGACAAGAAGAAATTCCCAAAACAAATTTTATAACACATGAATGTCATTATGAGTTTTTGTTTATTCCATTTGGACTTACTAATGAACCTTCAACATTTCAGAGATTGATGAGTTCTATTTTGAATCCCTTTGTTAGAAAATTTGTGCTGGTATTTTTTGATGACGTACTAATCTACAAAAAACCTTGGGAATGACATGTAGAACATGTTGACAAGTATTACAACTATTGGAAGAGAAACAACTTTATGCAAATCCTTCCAAGTGTGCCTTTGGGTTCAAGAAGTGTAATATTTGGGTCATATTGTATGTCATGAATTTGTAAAAGTGGACCCTAACAAAATTAAAGTTGTGAAGGAATGACCAATTTCAAAAAAATTAAAGAAAATTAAAGGATTCTTATCATTGACAAGATATTATCACAAGTTTATCAATAACTATGGTCAAATAACAAAACCTCCAACAACATTATTAAAGAAGGAATCATTTTTTGGATTGAATCAACAACCAAATATTTTGAAAAACTTAAGAAGCCTATGTGTACAACTCTTGTCTTGGCCACACCTGAATTTACAAAAACCTTTATTGTGGAGTGTGATGCCTTAGGCCATGGAACTGGTGTTTTTTTAATGCAAGAAGGAAGTCCCCTTTCCTTTGAAAGAATCCAACTCAAAGTAAAAATATTACTCAAACCCACTTATTAAAAACAAATGTTAGCCATAGTACATGCAATTTAGAAATGATGTCCTTACCTAATAGGAAGACAATTCAAAGTAAAAATAGATCATGACAGTTTGAAGTACTTCTTGGAGCAATGATTATCTTTAGAAGAGAAACAAAAATGGGTTACAAAGATGCTAGGTTATGACTTTGAAATTATCTACAAAAAAGAAAAACATAATGTTGTGGAAGATGCCTTGTCAAGAAAAGAAGAAGAGACAAAAGGTTGACTATGTTCTATTTCCATTCCACAATCTAATTGGGTGGAAAAATCAAGATTAGGAGGTATGCAATATAATTCAACAAATTTAAAAGGATCATTAGATAATTTTATATGGAAGAATGATTTTCTATGGTATCATGATCGCCTATATTTATGTAAGAATTCACAATTGAAACATAAGTTATTTCTGGAATTGCACACTTCTCCTATAGGAGGACATTCAAGATTCTTGAAAATGTACGACAAGATGAAGAAGGACATTTTCTAGGAAGGTCTTAAAATTGATTTTCATAAGTTTGTATCTAAAATTTTGTCAGCCAATAGAATAAGGTAGATACATTCAAGATTTCATGTCTCCTACAACCATTAGCATACCAAGTCAATTTTTGGAATAAGTTTCAATGTATTTTATTACAGGTTTACCCAAATCTGAAGGAAATATTGTCATCATGGTAGTAGTGGATCGACTAACAAAGTATGTCCATTTTTTCTCTCTTTCTCATCCTTTTGAAGTAAGTATGATAGTTGTACCATTCATGGAAACAACTCAAAAGATGCATGGAATCCCCAAGATTATTGTAAATGAAAGAGATCCAATTTTTACTAGAAAAATTTGGACTGAATCATTTTCTTGTTTGGGTACTCAATTGGCAAACAACACATATTACCATCCTTAATGCAATGGGAAAAATAAGATTGTGAATAAATGTATAGAAGGATATATTCATTTCTTAATGTCACTTTAAATGCATAACATCTCCTAATTATGTGACATTAAATAACCCTTTTTCACTCCCTTTATCTTCATCGATGAGCCATGAAAGTCATTTCCACTACCAAACAAGGGAATCCAAAAATTGAGACATGACAAAGTGATGTAAAAAAAGGCTTTAGAAATTCAAGTGACAATCCACCAAGAGTTATCATCGTGGTCTGGGCCAAAATCAAAATCAACATAATAAATGAATAACATTTCATTGAAAGGTATAAGACTAGGATTAGTTATTAAAAATAATAAAGTGGTGTGGGCCAAGATCACAATCAAGATAAGAAATGAAAGTATTTTCATGGAAAGGTAGAGGACTATGATCAATTATTAAAAATAATAAAGTTAGATAGTTATGAAAGGAATTTTGTGGAAAGGTAGAGGACTAGGATCGGTTATTAAAAATAATAAAGTTGATTAGTTCATCAAATATGAAATACCAACCCTTAGTACTTTCGGAAGAAACAAAGCTACCTCACGAAGCTTTTATAACAATTACGGATTCAACTTTTATCTTTTTGTTGTTTTTTTTCTTTTTCAAATATCCATCATAGTGATAAATTTCAATCAATTCAGATAGTGAAAAAAATTCTTTTGTAGTTTGATAAATATTCATTGATAGTTAAGTAGAAATTCTAGGGCACTACATAAGTTTTATGTTTAGCTACAAAAAAATTCAAAATAATTGTAAATAGTTGTACAATTTTTTATTAAATTAATATACATGATTAGGTATGGGAAATTAAGAGTGATGAGAGGGGGGTGGGGGGGAAATGAGCTTCCACTTTCATGTGGTTGGCCCTATTTAGTAGAAAATAAATTATTGTCGAAAACGAAGAGGAGCTAATTAAGGTATTCCTATTATCCATTTAATGACAGTGTTTTTAGATATTATTAATTGTAATCTGATGTGACATTTTATGTTCTCCCTTAACATTGATGTTTTTAAATGTTTAGTGTGAAGAAGGGGATATTTTGAGGACTCGAAGTTGTAGAGTGATTTCTCGAGTTAGCGATTGGTTGAATGAACATTGACAAAAATATTTATAAATCAGATGGAAGGAAAAAAGTGAGTTCCAATTCTAAATTGTCTTGTACTAAGTTTGATTATTTTCTTAGGTGTACGCACTAACTGAAAATAATTGTAAATCATTTGTTGGGTATGTGTTATATTCTTTGCACTAGTAGTAGTGTTTGAGTGTATGCATCAGGCATGTAGGGGGGTTAGAGGGAGGGCGAAGCCCCGCCAAAAAAAAATTATGCCTCGGGAAACGTGACACCTACCTCAGAAAACATGTCATGTATTTAGGTGGTTTTTCATCACATGGTTTTTTCCGATGGTTTTCTATTTCCGGTTAAGGAATTGGGGTTTTGGACTAATCCAGGTCATTGTGTTAGGGTTTTGGATGTCGTTGTCTCCTATATGTATATTGTATTGTAAACAATGTAACACTATGAATGAATATAGAATATGTTGGTTTTCCTGGTTTGGGTTTCCCAGGGAAAAATCTTTGTGTAATGTTTGTATTTGCCATTGTATCTTTTCTGTTCTTTTATGAATATATGTTTGTAGTAGATATTGTACAAGGTTAGGATTTACATTTGATATCATAGCTTTATTGGCTTCAGGGGGATGCCTTTGTGGTCAAGGGTTTGGCTCGAGACTGTGATAAGACTTGCTACAGTGGGAGATCTGCGGTATTGTTTTTCAAGTGAAAAGAAATGGTAAGAAATTTGAAGATGGAGATCGAGAATTTTAATGGGAAAATATTTGAGCTGTGGAAGCTCAAGATGAAAGATATTTTGGTGGACAAAGATCAGTGGATCGCAGTAGATCCAGGTACTGCACCTACAGGAACTTCTGCAGATGACTGGGAAAAGATGGATCAGAAGGCAAAGAGCACAATCTGACTGTGTCTCTCAGATTCAATATTATTGAATGTGTCAGAGGAAGCTACAGCCAAGGATTTATGGGAAAAGTTGGGGAAGTTGTATCAGTCTATGTCCCTGGTAAATAAACTATTCCTGAGAAAGAAGTTGTATAACTTGAGGATGAGAGATGGAGACTCATTGGCAGAGCATTTGAACACCTTCAATGCTATGGTAAGTCAGTTAGTATCTGTTGAGATTAAAATTTCAGATGAAGATAAATGTATCAGTTTGTTGTGTTCTTTACCAGACTCATGGGATAGTCTGGTTCTGGCCATAGGTAGTAATACAACTTCTTTGAAGTTTGAAGAAGTGGTCTCATACTTGTTATCGGAGGAGATGAGAAAAAAGAATATGGAAGGACATAGCACAGACGCATTATTTGAAAGAGGACGTTCCCAGGAAAGAAATAGATCTAATTTCTCAAGTGGGAGATCTAAGTCTAAGGGTATATCTAAATCTCCCAAAAAGTTTGTAAGGGTATGTTGGAGGTGTGGAAAAGAAGGGCACTACAAGAAGCAATGTATATCCAAAGTTGAGAAAAAGAAGGGATCTGAAGAATATTTTTCTACATAAGAAAAGACCTCCAAGGAAGAAGGAGGGGATGTGTACCTGGCCTCTTCAAGCACACATGAAGATCATGAGGCATGGTTGATTGACTCTGGTGCATCGTTTCATATGAATCCCCATAGGGAGTGGTTCTGCGAATATGAAAAGTATGATGGAAGTAATGTTTCCTTAGGTAATGATTCGACAACCAGAATCATAGGAAGAGGAAGGGTCAAGTTGAGGCTCATAGATGGAAGGATTAGAACACTGCCTAGTGTTCTTCACATCCTAGGTATGGCCAAAAAGTTGATTTATGTAAGCAAAATGGAAGATGCAGGGGTAAAAACAATTTTTGAAAAGGGAACTTGTAGGATGGTTCGAGGACCAATGGTGTTGATGAAGGGAGTTCAATTTGGAATTTTGTATAAGATGCTAGGAAGCACTATTAGTGATGGGTGTAATAGCTCCGTTGTTCCTGATATTGGAGTTGAAGAAGAAAGAACTCCTAGAGTCTCTGTAGAAAAGGTTATGTTGTGGCATCAAAGACTGGGGCATATCGAAGAGAAGGTTCTTAGACTACTACACGGTAAAGGCATGGTTGAAGGCATGTATAACTTCTCTCTAGATTTTGATTTTTGTGAACATTGTCTATATGGGAAGCAGAATCGAGTAAGATTCCCCTTTGGTGCAACAAGGGCAGAAGGAATTTTACAACTAGTTCACAGTGATGTTTTTGGACCTGTGTCGATCCCATCATTAGGAAACTCTGTGTACTATGTCTCATTTATAGATGACTTCTCAAGGAAAACTTGGATATATTTCCTCAAGAAGAAATCTGAAGTCTTTGACAATTTTAAAGAGTTTAAGGCTCTTGTTGAGAATCGAACAGAGAAAATAGTTAAGGTATTGAGGATAGATAATGGTGGAGAGTTCTATGGGAATGAATTTGAAGAATTATGTAAGAAGTGTAGTATAGAAAGGAAGGATACTACTCCATATACACCTCAGCAAAATGGAGTTGCAGAAAGGATGAACATGATGATGATGGAAAAAACAAGGTGCATGCTCAATGGTGTCGGGTTAGGGCAAGAATTATGGGCAGAGGCAGTGGGTATTTCATGTTATCTGGTCAATAGATGACCCTCATCAGCGTTGGGTGACAAGACTCCACAAGAGGTATGGATTGGTAAGGAACCTTCTCTCACACATATTAAGGTATTTGGCTGAGATGCAAATGTTCATTTTCCAAAGGAAAACATGAGTAAGCTGGATAAGAAGGATGAAAAATGTATCTTTATTGGATATAAAGATGGTCTCAAAGGTTATAAGCTTTGGAACCCAGAAACATATATATTAAGGCTTGCCAGGAGGTGTCTAGATCACTCCCGACACAAGCAGAGCAACAAGGGGTTGATTACAACCAAGTACAATAAGGGTTAAAGAACAATAATCCACATAGGAAAGCATAAGCTAAATACAACCTCGTCAACTACCCGACCAGTATTCCTGGCTAAAGGCCAATATCTAAGATCTAAAAGGACAATAAATACCTATCACTGAACCGGTCTATGTTAATTGTAGTTTTACATCCTGAAGGCGGGTCATAAACCAAATTGTCGATTACTACTTTAGGTTAGTATTGAGAGCATTTTAAAACTCAATAAGTCGATATGTACACATTAAATTAACATTAAGAATCGATCAACATTAAGGGTTTAACAACTTGAAGAACATGATACAAGTCATAATAATTTAACAAATATTGGCATTGCAATAGACCTTATCATTAACCTTCAAATTAAACTAATAATAACCTTTCAGCTTAGACATCATCCCAAACAGTTCAATTAAACAATATTAACATTGCGAATCACCCATCATCATTGACCTTGCAAATTAAAACAACCCTTATTATTGCAAATTGACAAGTAATATCATGGAAATTAAACAAATATTAATATTGTGAATCAACCATCATCATTGACCTTGCAAATTAAAACAAACCTTATTATTGCAAATTAAACGAGTAATACCAAGGCAATAAAACAAATATTGATATTGCGGATCCACCATCATCATTGATCTTGCAAATTAAAACCATTACTAATATTGCCATTTGAACAAGCATTACCATTGCAATTAAGCAAATATTAAAATTGCGGCTTAAAACAATATTAATATTTCTATTTAACATGTATTATCATTGCATTCAATTTAAACAATATAACATTTCCGACAACAAGTGTACTCTTTGCAAATTAACAAATATTAGTTAAAATCATGGCGAATAATTCGGTGGAGGGTAATTGTGTGGAATTGGTGCAAAATCAAATTTAAATATCCCTTTGCAATAAACGACCATGTCGAACCGCTAACTAACTCCCAAATACAATAATAAAGATGTCCATACCCTAACTTTACATTTAATTCATTTACCCTAGCGGAATGTAAAAATGCAATATGAATGATCTCTGAATCTGGCAGTGAGTTTATTCGGCAGTAACAACAAGAAGGCACTGAGATTTAAATAACAAGTGATGGAATATAACAATACAATTTAGCTGGACTAAGGAAGGGAGCGATCTAATACAACAAACCAGGCCACGAATACAACAACCCAGGCCACGAATGGAACAACCCAGGCCACGAATGGGGATGCCTAGCCATAGATTCGAACACGGGCCACGTATGGGGACGCCCAGCAAGAAATAAAACACCGGCCATGAAATGAAGGATGCCCAGCAAGTATTAAAAAGAAAACCCACGGAGGATTTTCCCACTGTCTTTTATAAACGCCCAAAATGTAAAAGCGGAGAAACCCACCAAAAAAAAAAACGCACATTGTATATAACGCCCAACAATAAAAAGTGTACCCACTGCAGTAAAAAAAAATGCCCTCGGTGGTTATAATACACCCAGGGTAACAGAAGGAACCCACTGAGATAAAAAATACCCAATACAAATATAAAATGCCCAATACACTGTATATAACGCCCAACAATAATAAGTGTACCCACTGCAGTAAAAAAAACACCCCCGATGGTTATAATACGCCCAGGGTAACAGAAGGATCCCACAGAGATAAAAAAATGCCCAATACTAATAAGTGTAACGCCCAGCAATAATAAGTGTAACGCCCCTGGTGGTTATAATATACCCAGGGTAACAGAAGGAACCCACTGAGATAAAAAATACCCAATACAAATATAAAATGCCCAATACACTGTATATAACGCCCATCAATAATAAGTGTACCCATTGTAGTAAAAAAAACGCCCCCGGTGGTTATAATACACCCAGCGTAACAGAAGGAACCCACTGAGATAAAAAGAAATGCCCAATACAAATATAAAATGCCCAATACACTGTATATAACGCCCAGCAATAATAAGTGTACCCACTGCAGTAAAAAAAACGCCCCCGGTGGTTATAATACGCCCAGGGTAACAGAAGGAACCCACAGAGATAAAAAAATGCCCAATACAAATATAAACACCAATGTATCAAGAGAAAAACCCTACTGCAGAAAAACGCTCCCTGTGTGTAAAAAAAAAATGCCCAAGGTAATACGAGAAAACCCACTTAGAAGAAAAACACCCAATATAAATAAAAAAAAAATAACCAATGCAGTTTACAGGGACAGCTTCGAAGGAGATTTCCAGAGCTGATTACCAGCGCTGATCTACAGATAATACCCCCATTTTTTTTTCTCTCTTGCAGGGTTTAAGGAACGAGGAAATGACATTCACTACAGTACAATCAAATCTCAGCAGCAAATAACTAAGCATTCTACTCTACTGAAAGCATGAACATATTGTTGCCTTGTTGCTTGCCCCAATGAACTCCTATTCTCCTTGCTATTCCGTCGCCTTGTTGTTTGTCGACCGTAGAGGACTCACCGGTACCTCCCAGCCAAATGCTAGGGGTACTCTGCTTCCCCCTCAGCCCCTCGAGCCGCAAAGGGGCCACACACAATCCAGACAATATCCTAGCTTCTCAGCTCACCTCCAAGGCTGAGCTACCACTCAAGTCAGCTGAGAATCCCCAACTCCTACAAGAAATCAGTCCAGTCTCTACTCTGGCAGCATAACAATACCAATAGCTAAAAAAAGTCCCCTCCTTCCTTTCCTCTCATGTCTTTTATCCCCCTTTTTGAACTAATCCCATTAGTTTTTTTTTTTTTTAAACAAACCCTAAAAATCCCCCTCTTTTCAAAATGTCATGCATCCCTCCCTTTTCCATAATTTATTTTTCTTTTTACTTAAAGCTCATTCCCCCCCTTTTCCTTTTTTTTTTTAAAAACCTAAAAGAGAATGCACTAAATAAATCTTTTCTTTTATTATATATGTGTGTGTGTGTGTGTGTGTGTGTGTGTGTGTGTCTGTTTATTTACTTAATAGCCTTCAAATTAACTATATTAATGAAGTTTCCCATTTTTAGTGGGTTGTGGTTTACCTTTGTATTTTATAATCACAAAAATAAATCTTCATTTTAGTGGTGGTCATATTTTTATATTTCTTCAATTAAGTGGTGGACATGTTTTTGTATTTTATATTAACTATGGTAAGAAAAATGTTTTGAATTTCATTACCTAGAAAAAGAAAAGTTAAAGACAAAAGTTCCCCCCCCCTTTTTTTTTAAGTAAAGACAAAAGATGTATAATGTCTCATAAAGAAAGATTAGAAGAGTAATTAATCCCTATTTTATTAATCCCCCCCCTGTTTAATTATTTAATGTCTTGTGTTCTTTCACACATTAGGAATCAATTTCTTCCTTGCAAATTTTTTTTTGTTAAGGTCACACTAAATTTGTTTTTTTTTTTTTCCTAGAAAAGTCTTAGGCTTAGGGATTAGATTCTAAGCTAGGCGACGATTGGTTAGGGGAAATGCTTAAGGTTTTATTCAGATTTCGATGACTTAGGGCTAATTAGGCTGACTCCTCCAACCACATTATTGCGACGTTCCCTTCAGGACGCACCACGTGCTCCAAGGGTGCCACTCGCCTCTTGAATTTCTTTCGGGCGACGTGCCCTTTAGGATGCACCATGTGCTCCAAGGGTGCCACTCGCCAACTGAGTTTCTTTTATGCGACGTTCCCTTCAGGATGCACCACATGCTCCAAGGGTGCCACTCGCCGACTGAACTGATTGGTAGACCTCTATAACCCCTGGAGTCAACACTTCGCCAGGTGAACTTGTAGGAGACTAAGGGTTCTAAGGAATAAGGCCCCCGCCTTATTGCGCGCCCCTTAGAATCATCGTGAGCGACTGTCGTAATCTGCCCTCATGACATCGTGGATCCTCTCGAACTAGGTAATCGTTAACCTACAGGTCGAGCCACGGCGGGAGTGCTAGCAGGCGGTGGCAGGGCTGTTGTCCACCCCTCTCCCTCAACCTCTCTACAAATCGTGTGTGGACCCTTTACTCCATATGTGAGTCTGGTCAGCAAGCTATCGTCAGCTTGCATCATCAACAAGCATGTCAGAAATGTCAACAACAAATCATCAAATCAAATGAAACATCATAGTAAACATATCAAACCGAAAGCACACTCCCTGACTTGGTCCGGATTCCAAGGGGGTTCTACCGATGCCTCTGCATCCTCAAGGTCAACAACCCTGCACACTCAAAACAAAACTGAGTCAATAGAACCTGTCTACATCAAATAGTAACACCTCATGTCATATGTCAATCGCATCATAATCAAGTATAAATGGTGTAACATCATAAAAGTTCAGATCACTTGCGAGCAAGTGTCCTAAAAAATAAGGTATCTCAGTGCGCCAGAGCGGGATGTTACATACACCCCATCTTGGTCTAAAATTTGTCCCGAAGTTTCTCAGTATAAATGTAGAAATAACAGTATCACAGTATCATAAGTCTATCTATCAAACAAAAATGGAAACTGCTGACGCATATCATCTACGTCCTCCCAGGTCGCCAAGTGTGGACTATAACTGTCCCACTGGACCTTGACCTGATCTACCATTCGACGTCGTAAATGTCGAACGCGATGATCTAAGATGTGGACCGGCTCAGCCATGAGTGCTCCCTCGTCTGATACCTGCAAGGAACTCAGGTCAATCACATGTGTAGGATCACTAATATAATGTCTCGAAACAGATACATGAAAAACATCGTGCATACGCCTCAAGGAATCAGGCAAGGCTAGTCGATAGGCCATGGGCCCCTTTCTCTCCACAATCTCGAAAGGTCCCATGAACATAGGAGAGAGTTTAACTCCATTTCCAAACTTGATCGAACTCTTATGTGGTTTAACCCGCAAGAATACTCGATCGCCGACCTCGTAACTACAGTCGACTCGGTGCACATCGGCATAACTCTTCTGTCGATCTTGCGCTTCTTTAATCCTTTGTCTTATGGATTGCATCTGCTCTTCCATTTCTTGGATTGCTTCTGGTCCCACCAGGACCCTATCCTCAAGTCGATCCCAACTCAAGGGCGTCTGACACGGTTGCCCATAAAGAAACTCAAAAGGCGCCATCTTAATGGTGCTCTGGTAACTGTTGTTGTAAGTGAACTCTACTAGAGGCAAGAATTCCTCCCAATGCTTTTGTTGGTCCATCACGTACATGTGCAACATGTATTCCAAGGTTTAGTTCATACGTTCTGTCTATCCATCCGTCTCTAGGTGATACGCAGTACTAAAGTTAAGTTGGGTTCCCAAGGCCTCTTGGAAACTCGTCCAAAATCGTCCAGTAAACACCGATCCTCGATCAGATATAATCTTTTTAGGCACGCCATGCAACCTCACAATATCACTGATGAAAACTCTCACTATG
>ML803345.1:842805-868266 GCA_009831015.1 Picea engelmannii | reverse complement strand
CTCGCCAACTGAACTGATTGGTAGACCTCTATAACCCCTGGAGTCAACACTCCGCCAGGTGAACTTGTAGGAGACTAAGGGTTCTAAGGAATAAGGCCCCTGCCTTATTGCGCGCCCCTTAGAATCATCGTGAGCGACTGTCGTTGTCTGCCCTCACGGCATCGTGGATCCTCTCGAACTAGGTAATCGTTAACCTACAGTTCGAGCCACGGCAGGAGTGCTAGCAGGCGGTGGTAGGGCTGTTGTCACCCCTCTCCCTCAACCTCTCTGCAAATCGTGTGTGGCCCCTTTACTCCATATGTGAGTCTGGTCGGTAAGCTATCGTCAGCCTGCATCATCAACAAGCATGCTAGAAATGTCAACAAAAAATCATCAAATCGAATGAAACATCATAGTAAACCTATCAACTCGAAAGCACACTCCCTTACTCAGTCCGGAGTCCAAGGGGGTTCTACCGATGCCTCTGCATCCTCAAGGTCAACAACCCTGCACACTCAAAAAAAAACTGAGTCAATAGCACCTGTCTACATCAAATAGTAACACCTCATGTCATCTGTCAATCGCATCATAATCAAGTATAAATGGTCTAACATCATAAAAGTCCAGATCACTTGCGAGCAAGTGTCCTCAAAAATAAGGTATCTCAGTGCGCCAGAGCGAGATGTTACAGGAACAACACTACCTACATAAAACTCAAAAATTATTAATGCCATTTTATTTTAATTTTTTCCAAAAGATCTAGGAAAAAATATATTAAAATACTTCCATGAATGATATTGATAGAGGTCCATAAAAAATTCAAAAAATAGCCCTTGCTTGGTAGCAAAAATAGGATTTTATCAAGTTGAGATATACTCTGATTTCAATTTTTCCAGTATCTTGTACAAATTTCCATATTGCTTTCCAGGATAAGTCCTATAATAGATGCATCCTAATAGTATGAAAAAACATAAAATAAATAAACACTAATAGGGATAAATTGTCCTTCCTGGCACATCTTCCATTTTTTTTGGTGTTGAATTAAGGTCTGGATGTCTGGCCTGAGATTAGGAGAGAAGGCTTCCTCTGATGTAGTAGTGTTGGTGCAATTTTGAGACTGGTTCACTGGTCCGACTTTTAGATATGATTAGGGTATTATTTTCATAATAGGGCTTTAATGGAGAGAGATGTGATAAAAATTCGACACCACTCCCAAATATATTTCCTCTACCACGTCATGCCCTATATTTTCCATATATATATATATATATATATATATATATATATATATAAACTTTATACAGTCTCTGTCAGTATTCTGATGACATGGTCATTACTCTTTTGACAACGATTTGATTTTACTTCAAGGAAGGGTTGTTTCTCTTTATATGAATATTTCGATGAAAGTACGTTTTTCTGTCGACGAATGTTCATGATTTAGTTGTTTGTCTTTTGATGAATGTTCATGTTTAGTCATTGTTATTTTGAAAAATACTTCAATGATGGGTCATTTCTCTTTCAATGAATGTTCGTGGTTTAGTCGTTTCTCATTTGACAAATGGTTGTTTCTCTTTTTGTTGAATGTTCATGGTTTAGTTGTTTACCTTTTGAAAAATATTTCGACGAAGGGTCATTTCTCTTTCAATGAATGTTGATGGTTTATTTATTTCTCATTCGAATAATAGTTCAATGGATAGTTCAAAAAATGTTCGTTTCTCTTTCGATGGATGTTCATGGTTTATTCATCTCTCTTTCGACGGATGTTCATGGTTTATTCATCACTCTTTCGATGAATATTTAGATGAAGATTTTTTTCTCTTGTGACAAAGAGTTTATCAAAACAATGAAAGAACTTGAGTGGTCACAGTTCTCACCTTTCTGTGATGACAAAAATGGGTTTAAGTTGTTTTCTGAAGACCGACGAGAGACCGACAAATATTTTTCTGGATGTCTGACTAACTATTTTTTCAGAAGTGGAGTGAGACTAATGATGAACTTTTGTTCATCGAAAGAGCAAGAAGATTCTAACGATGAAAACGAGGTTCAATATTTCGTTGGAAGCATGACATATTTGCGATGCAAAGTCGTAAATAATATGTGAGAAAAGTGGTCCAATGTAATAATGTATAAAAATGATCCAGGAAGACAAGTTTCAAAGGTGGTTTAAGGTAGGACCTCAAAATTATTGCTTCTAATTTTAGTAACATTAAATATAAAATTGACATAGTAGCCAAATCATTTGAATTATTCATATTTATTAACATAGTCTAAAGAACCTACCCAAGAGCTCCCATAGTGAGGATTATCTAGGTCAACCCACCACCTGCTACTATGTTTGTAAAGAAACTAGAAGAAATTCCTGAGGTATCTCTCCTGCAAAAGAAAACCATTCAAATCTCTCTCTCACTAGCAGACATAGCCTTGATTGGGCAGTTCACAGGCCTATGGCCTTCTCCAAAATCCACAGAAATTTGGGTCCATAGAAAATGGATACCTCTAATCTCACAATCTATTGCCTCCTACTCGGTTGGGATAGGGTTATTCTTATTCGACTTCGTCCTAAAAGAATATTGTGACCTCGTCTTTAGAAACAATCCCTACTTTATGGGGTCGCATGGTCTCTATTTGGACCAGTGGATGCCAAACTTCGATCCCTCAACAGTCATCCCCAATGATGTTCCAGTCTGGTTTTAGCTCCTAAATCTTCCAATCCATTGCCGGAACACTGACTCCCTAAAATCTATAGGCAATGCCCTGGTTAAATACATAGGCAAAACAGACCCTAAATATCAATTTGCCTATGTGAGAATCTACGTAGAAGTAGACTTAAAAGTAGTCCTTCGAGAGGCCATAAATTTAATGGTGGGGTCATGGTCTTACTTTCAAAAACTGGAATACGAGAAACTCTCTTTCAAGTGTCGGGGATGCCATGAATATGGGAATTTCCATAGGCATTGTCCCCAAAACTAGAAAAACCACCCAGAAAAAGAAAAAAACCAAGGATGGAAATGAGACAAGAAAGAAAAGGAAAATAATGCAGCCCCAGATCCAAGGAATGGAGGAAATAAAAATATGATATCCAACCCCAAAGAAGCCCCCTCTCCCAAAGAGAAATCCATGCAAGAACTTCCAAGAACTAATGGAAACAAATACACCAATTTAGAGAATAATGTCGAGGAAGATGTCCAAGAAACGCAAGATTAAAACCAACCAGAGCTTATGGCATAGGAAAATCCTTCTCCTGAAACCCATCTTCCAGTTGCAGACGAAGAAGAGTACCAGTGGAAATCTGAGGAAAACTCTAAAGTAGATGGGTTCAAGGATGAAGAAGGTGAAGTCAAAACTACTAGGACAGTCAAGAAGAAATCCTCCAGAGGAATAAAAACCGAAAAAAAAAGAAGAG
This sequence comes from Picea engelmannii, assembly GCA_009831015.1. Lineage (NCBI taxonomy): Eukaryota > Viridiplantae > Streptophyta > Pinopsida > Pinales > Pinaceae > Picea > Picea engelmannii. Next base: position 864,884 of record ML803345.1, on the reverse strand, counting down.
AGAAGACCACTTATAAAGATAAGATACAAGGATCTCAACCAACGCTAGACAAAATCCTCAAGAATCCTCAAAATACCAGACATCAAGGGCAGCTTCACAAAGGCACCCCCCACCCCCAAATGTAATTAATGATTGTGCTCTCCTAGAACTGTAGGGGGTTAGGTAGTAAATATAAGGAAGATGCAATGAAATACCTAGTTAGAACATCTCAACCAGGTATTCTACTAATCCAGGAGACCAAGATGGAGGAAAACTCATTACTCCAATCAAGTCTAAAATTTTGGAAAAAAGGTGGAGGGGTCGTTGTTATCTCCAAAGGTTCCTCAGAAGGAATCAACACTTCGTGGGACGCCTCCAAATTTTATCTGGCTTCTTCCCAATAGTGCACACATTGGATCCTCACCCAACTTCTCCACAAATCCACTAGAACTTAGGTCTATATTTTTAATATTTACATTCCATTTCTCTTCTCAGAAAAAAAAAACTTTGTTAGGAGATTCTTCGGGAAGATGCAAGCAGAATGCATTTACAAAACATAATCATGGAATGAGTTCTTAATGTAGTCCTAAATCCTTCATAGAAGAGGGGAGGGTCTGTGACTAGAGATTTCATTCAAGAATGGGTCAATGAGATAATTCTTGATTGGGATATGATGGACATCAAACCATCCAACGAAAAATTTACTTGGACCAAAAAGCGTGTTTTCCCTGGCCACATCACTGCCAAATTAGACAGATTTCTGGTTCAAAACTCCTTCCTACTCTTGGGCTTGAGACCCCTCTCCAAAATCATCCCCTTTGGTGGGTCAGACCACAAGCCCGTGCTTCTTGAATTCAAAAAATATGGTATGGTGGGTCCAATCCCTTTATGCTTCATCCCTCTATGGATTCAACATGATGGATTCTTCTAAATAATTCGAGAATAATGGCACACTCTAATCACTATCTCCCCATTCTTTGTTTGGGAAGAAAAGCTCCGAAGAAGGGTTAAAAAATCCCTCAAAATATGGGAAAAAGAGAAGAAGTCCCCCATGCAAACCCGTTTGGAAGCTCAACAAAATATCGAAACCCTTCAATCCAATATGGTAGAAACGATAATAACCAAAGAACTCTTAGAAAAAGAAGCAATTTTGCACCAAGCTCTTCATTCGACCTGTATACTAGAAGATGATTACTAGTGGAAAAAGTAAAGAAGTCTTTGGTTTCAATCCGAGGATAGGAACACCTCCTTCTTCCATAAACAGGCCGAATCCAGGAAGTAATTTAAAACAGTCACTAAAATCCAAGTTCAAGGCCAACCCATTTCAGATTGTGGAAAAATTAAGGAAGAGGCAGTCTGACATTTCAACTCAATTTTTTCTAAAGACATCAAAGAACATTCTTTAGATCCAAGGAACCTTTTGGCCCAAGTCCCAAGAATATTCCATAGAGCCAAAAATCAGTAGTTAATCAAACCTATCACCATGGAGGAGATGAAGACAACTCTTGATAATATGAAAGACGATAAAGCACCAGGACCAGACCGTTTCACAACCCGGTTTCTCAAAGTCTATTGGGATATTATCAAAAGAGACCTCCACAGAATGGTGTTGAAATCTCAAATCTGCATCAAGCTAGGGGGAAGCACCAATTCTACTTTTCTGTCTCTCCTCCTGAAAGACAAGGCAACCTCTTCTTTTGATCACTTCAGGCCAATATATTTATGCAATATAGGTTACAAAGTCATCACTAAAATGATGGAAAATAGACTAAAATAGCTCTTCCCAATTCTCATCCCATAAAACCAAGGAGGTTTCATCAAGGGAAGGAAAATTTGATACAACATTATTCTAGTCCAGGAATCCATCCACTCTAGTGTTGGCAATCAAGAAAAAGGTATGGTTATTAAAATTGATTTAGTTAATTCTTTTGATAGAGTTAGGAACTCCTTTCTTTTCAAGGTTATGGATCGCTTCGGTTTTGACCCCTCTTTCATTTGCTAGGTGAAAGACTGTATAAGTGAGCCTTGGATCGCTCCCCTTATCAACGGTCGAGTGACATCCTTCTTCAGATCCTCTAGGGGCCTACATCAGGGGTTCCCTCTTTCACCATTGGTCTATGCCATCCAAGTTGGTCTCCTCAGTTTTCAATTGGAACACTGTCGCATTGAGCAGGATCTGATGGGTATCCGTATGGCTTGTGGGACCAAGTACATCAATCATGCTCAGTTTGCAGATGACACTGTCCTCTTAGGAGGGACCAACCTGACTATAGCTTGCAAATTTAAAGAGGAACTAGACTACTACTGTAAGCTCTTCGGGAGTAAATTAAACCTTAGGAAATGTCAGATTTTTAGTTGGAATATAAGCCCAAGAGAATTGACAATCATTTCCAAGATTTTAGAAATAGAGGGAACATCTTAGTGGGACTTTTTCAAGTATTTATGAATCCCTATCCTCAAAGCCTCTTCAAAATATGGGAACTAGGCACTCCTGTTGGAAAAAGAAAAGACCAAAATACTCTCATGGGGTGCCTCATGGTTCAATCTAGTAGGTAAAGTGGTCCTCCTCAAATTTGTTTGAAACAATCTCTCGATCTATCAATGTTATATCTTGTTGGCTTTCGATAAACGTCTCAAAAAATTCCTTTGGCAAGGAGGTAAGAGAAATGGAGGGAAAAAAATTGCTTTAGTCAGCTAGAAGAAGATTAAAAAACCGCCAATGGAAGGAGGCCTCCATTTGCGCAATATTAAAACTTAGAATCTGGCTCTAGGGGCCAAACTCATCTAGAATCTGATAACAAGTAAAGTATCGAGGAATAGTAAAGTTATGTGGAAGAAATAATTCTCTGGCTCCTGGAAGAAATGTTTATATAGGGAAACGACAATAAAAAAAGGATCCCCAATCCTAGTTATCTACCAACACGCGCTCCCTCAATTTAGAGAAGAATTAACTTGGATATCAGGCAACAGAAATAAAATCATCATTTGGAATGATTCTGTTTTAGGGAACCCCCCTCTTTCCAATGAACCTGGCCTCCCCAATATTAGAGTTTGGATGCAAGAACAAGGACTGGTTTCTCTTTGGGATATATCCTCTCGGAGCACAGACAAATACTAGCTCAACTGGTAGATCCCAGACTTTCTGAGGCTTCTTGAGAATGAAAAGAATAAGATCCTCTCCTCACTTCAGGGATTTGTGCCCATCGTTTCCACTGCCAAATATAGGAGAGGTTGGGGCTCAATATCCAACTTATATTCCTCATCCCAGGGGTATACCCTCTACTTTGAAGTTCCAAATGTTCCCCCTAATCTGTCTATTTGGAAAAACATCTGAAATTTTAAAATCCTTTGTAAAGTCGACATTTTAGTGTTGACTCTGGCTCATGGTAGTTTTCTATCAGGCCAGAATCTAGAAAAAAAAGGCTTCATAGGCTCCCATCAGTGCCCTCTCTTTCATTATCATAAAGACACTTCAAAGCATATTTTCTTGGACTACTCGTTCGCTAAGGAAGCATGGGATTTGGTACTCAGACCATGGTCAAGAAAAATAACTCTGTCGAGATTTTTGTCCTCTCTCTTAAGCTCTTGGAATCAGGCATTTCCCTACTACCTATGTCAAAATCCTTTTCTTAAATACTACTAGTTGATTCTCCCCAAAATGATCGTCTGGAAACTCTGGCTGGAACGTAACACCCATATTTTCATATATTCCTCTATATCCACTGCTCAAGTAGCTGGTAAAAATCAAGTCCTATTGGGTAAGTGTCTTCAGTCTCTCTCCTTTCCCAAGAATAAGGCCCCACTCCTTCCAGAAGAGGAAAAATGGCTAAAATCGTTCCACCACTCGGAGGTTCTGGTCCCATCTCAAGCTCCCCTTCTTGAAGACTGGGAGACCAGACTAGACCTGCCTTAGTTTGATAAGTGGAGAAAAGATTGAAAAATGTACTCCCTATTTTTTTATGGAGCCTCGAAAGGCAATCCAGGGGCAGGAGGAGGAGGAGGGATGATAAAAAAATGATCTTTTAAAGACTATGGTTAAGTTTATGCATGAGTTGATTTGCCATTTAGAAATTGAAGAGAAGAAGAAGATTTCATGAAAGAATGTTGCAGCCATCATAAATAATGCAGAACATAAAATGAACATTAAGAAAAACAAACCATAATGCCAAACTTGTTACCGGAGTTCAACAAAATTGCCTACGTCTCTGGACCTTTGTCTCAGTGGTGACCACTTTATTACTCTCTCCAAATGCTCATTACATCCATAAGAAGCTTGCAATATGCTGCAAAATATCTCTAATCTATTACATACATGCTCTCCATAAACAAATCTACTCTAATCTAAAAAAGACTCAATATCATTTTCCAAAAAATTCCCCTTTACATTCAAAGAAATGCCATTGCTTAAATAACAAAAGAGTCAAATTCACACTTAAATGCACTCAGATTTACAAATATATCGTTTACAACCATATCCCATAAAATTTCCCAAATATCCCAAAAACCTCTTTGATCCACTTTAGAGGACTTCATCCTTTTTTTTAAATGGGATTAAAGAATATTATATATGGTTTAAAAATAAACATATAATAGCTAAATATCATAACCCACTTACATATGAGATTCGTGCCCCTTTTTAAAAGCATATGATATCCATTTTTTAATGGAAAATAGATTTTCATTTATTGGACTTCATGCCATATGGCATATCCAACTGAAATGATCCAACCTTATCCAATACTAACGAATATTTTACTCTAGAGATGATATAATGTTTAGTTGGAATTTGATTTTCCCTTTTTCTTTAAGTGGTATAATCCATTAAATATCCGTGCCTTTTCTTTTTGGGTGATATATATATTTTTTGTGTGACCAAAATTAATGCCAAATCCCATAAGATCTCGTCGATATAACATCATATCCCAAAGTAGTTGGTAGGCACACGGATTTAGGCGCTAAACCTCCAATGTATCTTTTACACAATATATTACATACGTGGAATGCACTTCAAAAGACATGGCCTTGGTTTTTGGGTTAGTAGACATTTCATAAGATATGGGTGCTTGAGAAGGTCGCAAGATCGATCCTCATTGGCACCTTTTTATGTGCCAATGATCCAGAACCTTAGATTTGTTAATAAAACATGTTATAATTCTTAGCCTAATCGATTGGGCATGAATTTTGGACCTAGGAGGTCATGAGCTCCTAAGGATCATGGTAGCCCAATCGATTATTCTTAGCCTAATCGATTGTCCATGAATTTTGGACCTAGGAGGTCATGAGCTCCTAAGGATCATGGTAGCCCAATCGATTAGGCATGAATTAGGAGGTCATGAGCTAATAAAACATGAATTTTTATGTGCCAATGATCCAGAACCTTAGATTTGTTAATAAAACATGTTATAATTCTTAGCCTAATCGATTGGGCATGAATTTTGGACCTAGGAGGTCATGAGCTCCTAAGGATCATGGTAGCCCAATCGATTATTCTTAGCCTAATCGATTGTCCATGAATTTTGGACCTAGGAGGTCATGAGCTCCTAAGGATCGTGGTAGCCCAATCGATTAGGCATGAATTAGGAGGTCATGAGCTCCTAAGGATTATGGTAGCCCAATTTATTGGGCATGAATTTTGGACCTAGAAGGTCATGAATTCAAGTCTTGTGCATGGTGATTAGAAGGTCATGAAGGGCATGAATTAGGAGGTCATGAGCTCCTAAGGATCATGGTAGCCCAATCGATTATTCTTAGCCTAATCGATTGGGCATGAATTTTGGACCTAGGAGGTCATGAGCTCCTAAGGATCATGGTAGCTCAATCGATTGGGCATGAATTAGGAGGTCATGAGCTCCTAAGGATTATGGTAGCCCAATCGATTGGGCATGAATTTTGGACCTAGAAGGTCATGAACTCAAGTCTTGTGCATGGTGATTAGACAATTTTTTTTTTATCACTATTAATTTAATGAATCCCAGTGTGCCATGTGGCACCACTGGATTGGTCCACATGTTATTGTGGGACTAATCCACATGCCACCATTCAAAACATGTTTATGGACCAACTAGGGACTTGCCAAGTGCACCAATCAAAATCTTCCAAGTAATTTTTTTTTTATCATTATCAATTTGACCAATCCCAGTGTGCCATGTGGCACCACTGGATTGGTCCACATGTTATCGTGGGATTGATCCACATGCCAACATTTAGAACATGTTTATGGACCAACTAGGAACCTGCCAAGTGCACCAATCGAAACCTTCCAAGTGTCAACAATGCTAACCTTTCCTGCCACATCATCACTCTATCAGCTTCCATGTGTCAGTTTTTGAGCATGCCACATCACCCTTTGATTGTTGACTTTTTCCTTGCTTGTGTATAACTTCGGAACAACATAACTTCATCATACGAAGTCATATTTACGATCCATTTGCACCAACAGAAATCTTGCGATGAACACTTTGCAATGGTGTAGTTTTTGTGAGCCAATCCCAGTGTGCCATGTGGCACCAATGGATTGGTCCACATGTCATCGTGGGACTAGCCCACATGCCACCATTCAACACATGTTTATGGACCAACTAGGAACCTGCCAAGTGCACCAATCAAAACCTGCCAAGTGTCAACGATGCCAACTGTTCTTGCCACATCATCACTCTATCAGCTTCCACGTGTGAGTGTTTGAGCATGCCATGTCACCCTTTGATTGTTGACTTTTTCCTTGTTTGTGTAGAACTTCAGAACAACATAACTTCATCATACGATGTCATATTTACGATCCGTTTACACCACCATAAATATTGCAATGAACACTTCGCAATGGTGTAGTTTTTGTGAGCATTGGAGAACTTTTATTTTTTAGCATTTCAGGATCCCTCTATATCACACCTCCCCACTAAGACCTTTTGGTCCTCCAAAAGGATATTAACTAAACAAAAGGTGTGGTATAGGTCACCCCACTTGTCAATTGTCTTTAAACTTTGTCCTGTGCACCTATCGCATCATAATCAATTGCAAAACAACCATGGATAGACAACAAAATTTTGACCACTATCAACTTGACCAATCCCAGTTTTCCATGTGGCACCACTGGATTGGTTCACATGTGATCGTGGGATTGGCCCACGTGCCACCACCAAAACCTTTTTATGGACCAACCGAGAACCCGACAAGTGCACTGATCAAAACCTGCTAAGTGTCAACGTTGCCAACTATGCCTGCCATGTCACCACTATGTCAGCTACCATGTGTTAATGTCTGAGCATGCCACATCATCCTTTGACTATTTACTTTTTCCATGTTTGTGCAGAACTTCAGAACAACATAACTTCGTCATACAATGTCGTATTTCAGATCCATTTGTGCCATCGGAAAAATTGTGATGAGCACTTCGCAATGGTGTTATTTTTGTGAGCATTGGAGAACTTTGATTTTTTAGCATTTCGGGATCCTCCTAGATCACATCTCCCCACTGAGACCTTTTGGTCCTCCAAAAGGATATTAACCAGACATCAAGTGCGGGATAGGCCACCCAACTTGTCCTTTATCTTTAAAATCTGTCTTGTGCACTTGTCGCATCATAATCAATTTCAAAACAACCATGGATAGACAACCAATTTTTTACCACTATCAACTTGACCAATCCCAGTGTGCCATGTGGCACCACTATATTGGTCCACATGTCATCATGGGATTAGCCCACGTGCCACCATCAAAACTTGTTTATGGACCAACCGGGAACCTAGCAAGTGCACTAATCGAAACCTGCCAAGTTTTAATGCTGCCAACTGTGCCTGCCACGTGACCACTCTGTCAGTTTCCACGTGTTAGTGTCTGAGCATGCCACATGACCTTTTGACTATTGACTTTTTGCATTCTTGTGAAGAACTTCAGAACAACATAACTTTGTCATACGTTGTCAGATTTACGATATGTTTGCACCACCGGAAAGCTTGCGATGAACACTTCTCAATGGTGAATTTTTTGTGAACATTGAAGAACTTTGATTTTTTATCATTTCAGGATCCTCCTGGATCACACCTCCCCATTGAGACCTTTTGTTCCTCCAAAAGGATATTAACCATAAATCAAGTGTGGGATAGGCCACCCCACTTGTTCTTTGTCTTTAAAATCTGTCCTGTGCACCTGTCGCATCATAATCAATTGCAAAACAACCATGACAACTGAGAGCATATTGTTATCCACTTGTACTCTTTCACATCTTACTAAAGCCACTACCATCCATGTTGAAAACATTAGTAATGATATCAACAGAAATATGACTGCAAATGAGCTAATATATTTTATGTGCTTGCACACCATTAGCTTATCTTGAAGCAAAGTATGATTGAACTTCCATTCTGTAAATTCCTTTACTAAGGCTTCAAGTTAAATAGTAAATTCGTAATCTAAATTACCTTTATTTTCTTGAACATGACATCTAATTTCTATTTCTATTTTCATTACAAAAAATCTATCTAATGTATGTTGAAGTACTAGCAAATCTAATCAGTTTAGATATCAAATTCTCAAATTATATAGTCCAAATAGTCACAAACAGATTACACAACATAACTTTCATGCTTAACAAAATTAATACTAGTAAAATACCTCTTCAAGAATAAGTTTTTCCCTTTCTTTCCTGTTGTTGCTAACTGCTTGAAACTGCCTAAAAACTAAATCTTTTCCTCCCAGCCAGCTAGGAACAGAGCCTCTCCAGCTCTCTAGCTCCATGAACCCTTACGATTTCCTGGCCCCCCGAGCCCAAAATCCCCAGCAACCCTGTTGCCCCCTGTGACAGACCTCGAACAAGCTCTTCAGCAAAACCACAACAATCTCCTCCACAAAACCGCAACCTAATCCTCCAAACAGAAAAAAAAACCCTCATACAATCCTCCCCCCTTGCCTTATCCTCCCCTCCCATCATTCACCGCCTTCTTCCTTCATTTAATTCTTAACTACCCTCCCTCAATTAGGTGTCAACCACCTTATCCCCTTTTCATTAATGGGTTGATCTTCCGATACAAATAATAATTAATAATTTATGAAACTGGATTTTATTAAATAGATATTTAATCATTTAATTAATTAATTAATTAATTAAACCAATATACATTCAACAAATATTTAACCAGGACAATTAATTAATTAATTAATTGATTAAACTAATATACATTAACCAATTATTTAAATCATGACAATTGATTAATTACTTAGGGTTGTTACATACACCCATCCTTCATGAGACTTCGTCTCGAAGTTAATGTTTTTTATGATACAAGGGAAAAGACACATAGTTCACACATTCATATCCAATAACCAACATTATCAGTAAGTAAGCCAAGAAAATTCATACATAGTAGTGTACATGTGCAAGAAATGCATGTGTAGCTAGTACATACAAGTCTCGTGCATGTACTAATAACAATAACTATCATCTCTATAGTAATTTTTGTATGCATCCAATCCAATCAACAAGACTATTCAATTTATAAAAGATAATAAACCAATCAATTGTTTGTGAAATTCATTAATTACAATAATCTAGCTCAACAATGTTTATTTAGACAATTGTAGTTTAGTTAAGTAATTATGAATATACATATATACATATTTTCTTTTCAGAAGGAAAAACAATAAATTCCACCATAAGGAAAATCTCCATACACTCTCAACTATTTCTATTCATCCTTCCTCCCTAACTTACTTCCATATTCCATTACTATCCTTCCTCGGTTGGACAATCTTGGAGCGCCAACTATATTGAACTAACTCCAAATAGAACCTGTAAGTGGAAGTGTCACTATCTTGACCAAGCTTCCCCAGCAGGCAACTAACAGTCATCGTCACATGTCTAGGGGAGCGTGATCTAACACCATCCTCCCATGACTCCAGGTTTCGAAGGATACACGGTGGGAAATGCCTTCACCCCTCCTAATAGGACTAGGGTCCACACCCTACAATGAAATATATAGTGGCACTGTGTTGGTAGGAATTTTTTCATCATTTATTCAGTTTTAGGCAGTCTCACCACCTGAATTCTTGCACTGGTCCACATATCATAGCAACGCATTCAAACCATTATAATTTCATATACAAAGATTCATAGCATATTGTTTCTCAGTCGGTGGTCATGATATCCACTTTCATTACCATTATCCCTTGGCTATTTCATTAGCCCAATGACCTGCAGATTAGTCTATAACACAAAATCATATATATCTATGCATTATCATCATGTAATTGCATACAACCATAATCTCGATTCAGTATCCATGTACCGACATCTTTAAATTCAAAGTTTTCAAGTTAGAAATAGATCTCATAATATCCCCATAATTCAATTAACGTTACACGTTCATAAGATTTTGATTTGCATAATAGACTGCATCATATCCATCATCATTCAAGTGACATTTAAACATTTATAGAATTTACATTCACATAGTAGGTCGCATCATATCCATCATCATTCAAATAATATTTAAACATTCATAGAATTTACATTCACATAATAGATCGCATCATATCCATCATCATTCAAATAACATTTAAACATTCATAAAGGTTCCTACATCTTAAAATTTCAAGTGTATCATTAATAGTTTCACTGTGAATAGAAAATAAAGGTGATTAGGCTTTAGGTAATCCTATATGTCTAAGTCAAAAGGTGGTGTTACATACACCCAACCTTTGAGAAACATATTCTCGAGGTGGTCAAAAAAGTGAGGGATAATCTCGTCGTAATGTCTGGACATCCTCCCAAGTAGCAGATCCTGGACTAAACTTGTCCCACTAGACCTTAACTTGGTCTACCAAACGGTTCCTGAGATATCGGACTCTGTGGTCCAATATGTGTAACGGTTCTACTGTGAAGGTTCCCGCATCCGATACTTGCAATTCCTTCCAATTTAGTTTATGTGATTCATCAGCAACATAATGACATAGAACATATACATGAAAAGCATTATGAGTTTTATGCAAGTGGGGTGGCAGTATGAGATGATAGGAAACGGGTCCAGCTTTCTCTTGGATTTTGAATGGTCCTATAATTCGAGGTGAAAAATTTGTCCCCTTCTCGAACCGAATAGTACTCTTATTAGGCTTGATACAAATGAAAACATGATCTCCCACTTTATAACTTCGATTAGTCCTGTGTGCATCCGCATAAATTTTATGTCTATCTTGTGCTTCCTTTAGTCTCTGCCTAATCTAAATCACCTGTTCCTCCATCTCTTGAATCACTTCTGGCCCAACTATCACTCGGTCTTCTAACCTCTCCCAAATCAACGGTGTTCTGCATGGACTTCCATATAGATCTTCATAGGGTGGAATTCCGATGGAGCTATGAAAACTGTTATTGTAGGTGAACTCTACCAAAGGTAGGTACTTCTCCTAATGGGTTTGATTATCCATAACATACATCCTAAGAATATCTTCCGTAACCTGATTTACTCTCTCAGTTTTCCCATCTGTTTTTGGATGATAGGTTGTGCTTAAGTTCAACTGAGTCCCCAACGCTGACTTCAAACTTGTCCAAAACCTAGAAGTGAATCTGGAGTCCCTATCTGAAATGATCTTCTCAGGTATCCTGTGCAAATGGATGAACTCACTTACAAACATGTGTGCCACATTAGTGACATCGTAAGTGTCTCTAACCCGAATAAAATGAGCACTCGTGGTTAACTTATCAAATATCACAGGAATGGCATTGCTTCTATGAGATGTGAGTGGAAATCCCATAAACAAATCGATAGAAATGACTTTCCACTTGGACATAGGAACATCATGTGGTTGTAGGAGTCTTGCCGGGTGATGGTGATGGGATTTCACTTGTTGACATTCTAGGCACTTGGCGATGAAATGGACTACATCACGCTTCATGCCTACCCAGAAGAAGAGCTTCCTCATGTCTGTGTACATTTTCTTCACACCTGGATGCGCACAATAAAGTGCTCTATGGGATTCCTTCAATATGATGCTTCAAATATTCCCACCTTCGGGGATGTACATCCTTCCTCGATATCTTAATAGTACGTCTGCTTCCAGACTATATCCATCATACTTTTGATCTAACTACCTCCCACTCTCGAGGTTCAAAGTAACCTTTAAATACCAATTATGTCTAAGGAGTTGCGTCAACACATGTTCCCTCAAATTGACTTTAAAGGGTACCAAGGAGAAGACACGTGGTCTCCTACTCAAGGCATCTGCGACCACATTTTCTTTTCCCTTGATGTATGAAATACCAAAATCATACTCACTCAGAAACTCACTCCATCGCCTTTGCCTAGCATTCATATCCCTTTGAGTGAAGAGATGTTTTAAACCTTGATGGTTCATTTTGAGCTCAAAGTTTTTCCCCACTAGGTAGTGCCTCCAAAGTTTCAGAGCTAGCATTATGACTGCTAATTCCAAATCATGAGTAGCGTAAAGCTCCTCGTGTTTCTTTAACTTCCTTGATGGATACGCTATCACTCCTCCATCCTGTATTAGAACGACCCCCAACCCTTGCTTCGAGGCATCTGTGCAGACTGTGAAGTCATTTTCCATATCCGACACTCGTAGAATTGGTGCACTAGTTAGTAACCTCTTAAGCTGGATGAATGCACTATTACATTCTTCTGTCCATTCATGTTGAACCCCCTTGCATTGCAAAGTGGTGATGGATTTCGCTATCTTAGAAAAACCTTCCACAAATCTCCGATAATAACCTACTATCCCCATGAAGCTTCTTACCTCATGAGCATTTTTCGACACTGGTCATTCCATAATGTCCTTTACCTTTTCTGGGTCCACCGAGATTCCTTCGCCAGAAATGATATGAAATAAATAGTGGATTTATTTCTAGAAGAAGGAACACTTCAACAACTTACCATACAATTTGTTCTCTCTAAGACAGGACAACACCACTCACAAGTGTTCCTCATGTTCTTTTTCGTTCTTGGAATAGATGAGGATATCATCTAAAAATACTTGTACAAAGTAGTCTAAGTACTTCCTTAATACACCGTTCATGAGGCTCATGAATACTGTTGGTGCATTAGTCAATCCAAAAGGTACTACAACGAACTTGTAATGCCCAAACCAAGTTCGAAAGGCAGCTTTAAGAATATCGCCTTTCTTAATCCTTAACTGGTGATACCCTGATCACAAATAAATCTTTGAGAATATCACTTCTCCTTTCATCTGATCGAAGAGATCATCTATTCATGGCATTGGGTACCTATTTTTCATTGTAGCATGGTTCAAGTCCATGTAATCTATGCACAGTCATAAGGAACCATCCTTCTTCTTCACAAAGATTACTGGTGCAGCCCAAGGTGAGACACTAGGCCTTATTATCTCTAAGTTGAGTAGCTCTTTCAACTGCATCTGCAACTCACAAAGTTCTGGCATTGTCATCCTATACAAAGTCTTGGAAATTGGTTTTTCACCAGGTTTTAGCTCAATAGTAAAATCAAGCTCTCTCTCAGAAGATAACCCTGGCAACTCGTTTGGAATAACATCCTTAAATTATGACAATACAAGGAACTGATCCAAGGAGGGTCCTTTCCTTTCAATCATTGCTTCCACTACATAAAGTTGACACCCTTTCCTCATGCACCGCTTAACCTTCATAGTTGAGATAAAGCATAGAGGCACCTTTCTCCATACACCGTGGATCTCTACTAACCTTCCTTCATCATCAACACAAAGCACCCTTTTTGTGAAATAGTCTACCATAGCTCAATGTGCTTCTAACCAATCCATTCCAATGATTAGGTCATACGTTACGAGGGCAACGATGTATACCTTCAACCTGGTAGTACACACTCCTAGGTATACTAGACAATTGTCAACTCTTGGTCCTACCACTTGTTTTTCCCCCAAAGCCATCTTGACTTGTTTAAAGTCGTCGTGCTCGTAGGTTGCCAACCCACTCTTTTCTAATGCAGATGGTGAAATGAAACTATATGTAGCACCAGAATTAAATAAAATCTTAACATAGATATGATTTAGCATCCCTGATGACTCCACCACCGTGGATTGATGTTCTGCCTGGTGATTATTAACCATTGTGTAAATCTGGTGGCTGCCACTTTCTCTTCCCATCGAGACCTTTCCTTCTCTATGCACAAATCATGCTTGCAACTCTGGGTAGTCACGCTGGTAATGGGGTCCTCCACACCCCCAACATGTAACATGAGATGGAACCTTCACACTGCTCTGTGACGGTCTATGAAATGAGTTCCTTCCCCTGAAACCCCTACCCTTACTAGTTGCTCCATGAGATGGTCATGGACCTGGCTGCATCATTGGTGATGAACGGGATGCTACAGTCGTTGCCATTGAAATACCTGTGGTGACTATTCTTGGTGCGACTCTATTATGATATGGAGGTGGCCTAGAGCTCCCTCCCCTAGAGAATGTCCTAGGGGTCTTCCCCACAAATCTAGGATGATGCGGAAAGGTCAATCTCATACCTTCATTTAAGTTCATGTGTTCCTCAGCATAACGTGCATTTTCTACTGCTTCCGCTACCGAAGATGGTTTCCACATACGTACCATGGCCCTTATCTTAGGGTTTAACCCATAAACAAAGCGTTCTGCCTATCGTTGATCATTATCCATGTACAAAACATATTTAACCAATTTCATAAACCTGATCTCGTACTCTTCCATGATCTTGTTTCCCTGTACTATGACATGAAATTCTCCCACCTGTTGTTCCTCATAGTAAGCTGGTAGATATTTCCTTCGGAACCTTTCCTCAAAAAGTTCCCAAGAGACGGTGTCTCGGGTAAGGTGCAACTGCCTCTCCAAGCTGCCCCACCAATTCAAGGCACTGTCCCTTAACTGAAAGATTGCTATTTTTTCCTTTGATGTGGATGCATAGTCCCTTAAGGTGAAACATCATGTCATCCGTTCCAACCATGCTTCTGCACGTTCACTGGCACGACCCCCGACAAACTCTAGAAGTTTGATCTTCTGCAATTCTCTAGTGATGTCCTCAGGTGGAGGCCCTCCCCCTGAATCTCTCGATGCTTTAGGATTACCCGTTCCATATGGTGGGAGCTCCACTTCGATCCTTGTTGGCTGACGCCACTTTAAATTCTCATTTATGGCCTCCAAAGAGCGCAGAATGAGAGCTAATTCTGGCGATGGTGGTGGCAACATTGGCGGTCTCTGCGACGATGCCCCTCTGCCTCGATTTCCTTGAGTCCTAACCATCCTGTATAATTGAATCTAGATCAACCAAGAGTTTGTCAGCGAGAGTCTAGGGTAGTTCACATTTTCACAACTTAAACTTGAAAACAGGGTTAGGCATAAGTTTTTTTTTTTACTTGTCTGTAAACATATGTTACTCTCTTTAGGGGAAGTGGCTAGGTCAGGGTTAAATCATCTAAGCTCTATGTCTTCGCTACGCTAGCACTGTACCATACTCGCCAAAGTGCATCAAATCCCTTATGTAGTGCTTTCTATTATACTTCCTATTATACCCTAACTATTCCCCACAACATGCATCAAACTCCCACTACTCTACAAGGACCTTTAACCTTTATAAGTATAAAATAACCCTATTACATTCATTAGTCATAAGGGCATATATATGATTAATGAGATAGGTTTCAAACCCACTATTAACATTATAATTTTATAATGTTAATTTAATCACGAGGATTACTAATAAATCATCAAGGTAAATAAGTTAATTTACTTAATTATTAGATTAACCTTATTATTTTCATAAAATTAAAACTCTTATATACTTATTTATTCAATTACAATTCATAATTAATTCATTCATATATATATATATACATTTTTATTTGTTAAATAATTTAAATTTAAAAAAAAATAAAAAAAATTTAAACAATTAAAATTTTAAACCTAATTTAAACGATTAAAATTTGAAAGAAATGATATAAAAAAAATTTAAATAACATAAAATAATTACAATACAAATAATAATAAAAAAAAGGAAATTAATTTAATAATAATTTATTATTATTATTATTATTAAAGTCGAGCATCGTGGGTGCATGAGGCCCACGTGCCTCTTCCCTAACTCTCCCCGTAAGAAGACTAAACACAAAACCCTACTATGCCTCATTCTTCTTAAAAAAAAAAATGTTCCGCTCCAAGGGTTCCGCTCAACTGTCCCTAAGCGACCATGGCTTTGTTAATGCAGCTTCAGCTCTCATGTATTTTCTGCAGCTGCACGTTTCACCCTCAAACTAAATCATCTACCCTCATTTCTAAATACAGGTTGCAGCTATTTTTGGCTTAAAGGGCACAACCCGTCTTTCTTTCCTTGAATCTCTCGGTGAACTCGGGTCGGCAAGACAATCCCTAAGGGTTTCCTCTGCATGTTGAAACATGGCTAAAACGTCGTGAAACAAGAGGGCACCCTCTCGTGGGATCCTCATTCGTGGCTTGGTGCTTGGTGCTTGGTCACTGACTCATCTGGATGGGCTCTCGGCTTGTGGGTATGACACCATACCCATTTTCGTTTAGTTAGCACGTAGTGCACTATTATTCCCTTATGGGTTCCTTCCTTGGCTCGACAGTGTATTAGCTTTCTATTTTGGGTCATTTCTCAAAGGCTTCAGCCATAATACCAGTTTGCATGTTGGAGAGTGTTTCACGGAAGTCAATGGCAAACGCTTACTGGAGAGATGGATGCTCATTAGGGATTCCTACTCTGGCAAAGTGCGCTCGTGGTGATCTCTAGCCAGCAGGGAGTTCTGGTGGTCATGATATTCCTAGTTATTTACCTGACATGGCAGATCGATCATTTATATGGGAATGCAACCCTCCTTGAGCTCTGGATTCCCATTCTCGAAATGGGATTCCATATTCTGCTGGTGGATTATCATTTGCAGATATTGGTGGTTTGGTAGGCTCCCTTGGCACCAAGTTCATAGGCAATGGAGGTTATGGAGGATTGTTTGATTCCTCCCTCGTGGACTCTGTTTTAATGGTATCACTTCCACCGGATTTGTTGATGCGTTGGGAAATAGGTTGTCCCCTCATGGGATCCTCTCCCATATGACTTGGCCTGATGCTTGGTGTTTGTGTGCTCATTCTCTGCTAACCTGTGTGATGTGATGCCATGCTTCATGTATGGCAGGTGCGCTTAGCTTGTGAAGTGAAGATTGGCCTTAGAGCCAACAAATATTTTTTTCCTTATTTTTTTTTGGTTATTGGAATTCTCAAGGAAAGTGAAAGCGAAGGGAAAATGGTTTCTTCGCTTCAGCCTCCTCGTTGGATGATATAGAAGTCCTACCTGAAAATTACAGAGTAGAACATGGGTGGTTTTAGAACTTGCGAGTAGTATTGGGCTTGGCACTTGCGTTGTAAGGTTCGTGTATCTAAGTGGGTAGAGTGCAAGGCTCACAACATTCTGGTCATGGCTTCGAGACCTATGGTGGGCGCTTTTGTATTGTGTGTTGAAAATTTGACTTCATTAGCAATTTGTGATTTTTTGTTAGGTTAAGGTAGATTAGGTTTATATTTTTAAATAAGTTCATTAGATGAACATCAGTCCAGTTTGTCTTATTGTAGCAGAAGTATTTTCATATTTCCAATAAAGAATAACCGTGCAATAAGGCCTAGTATTCATGGGATTTTAGATTTTCAAATTGCACTTGTTAGAAATTAACCAAAATTGTATGCAACTACATTAGATGAAGACAATGCACTTTCCAGGTTATATCCAGATCAAGCAAATATTAAAAAAAAAACAACTTTTCCATTGGGATTTTAATGCAGATTGCAAATTCAATAGTAGAGAAGTTTGAACAATAATAGGTAGTTGGCTTTGGAGTTTTAGTTAAAGATGGGTTTTTTTTTGTGCATAATAGTAGATATATATAATATATATCTTATTTTATATTTATGTCTATATCTGTGTTAAAAATTTTCAGTATGTATATATTCTTTTTTTATTTATATTTATATTTGTGTAAAAAAAATAGCGTGCTTGACTTGCAGGTTAGGTGGAGCTGGAGCTTGGCCCTCAGGCCAGATTTATATTTACACTTATATATATTTTCATATACATATTATTTAGGGATTGTTTAGGGTTTCAGGGTAAATGGTTTCAATATAACAATCTAGGGGTTGTTTAAATTTCTGGGTTAGTGTTGGAACAGTTCCAATCCTAAACTTTCCTTCTTACAAGCAGATAGGTGGGTAGGCCCTGGTCCAAGTTTTTAAACCATTTCTCTGATACCATGTGTAAATCCCTTTACTAAGGCTTGAAGTTAAATAGTAAATTCGTAATCTAAATTACTTTTCTTTTCTTGAACATGACATCTAATTTCTATTTATGTTTTCATTACAACAAATCTATCTAATGTATGTTGAAGTACTAGCAAATTTATTCAGTTTAGATATCAAATTCGCAAATTATATAGTCCAAATAGTCACAAACAGATTACACAACATAACTTTCATGCTTAACAAAATTAATACTGGTAAAATACCTCTTGAAGAAGAAGTTTGTCCCTTTCTTTCCTATTGTTTCTAACTACTTGAAACAACCTGAAAACTGAACCTTTTCCTCCCAGCTAGCTAGGAACATAGCCTCTATGACTCCCTAGCTCCAGGAAACCTTGCGGTTTCCTAGCCCCTCAAGCCCAAAATCCCCAACAACCCTAGTGCCCCCTGTGACAGACCTCCAACAAGCTCCTCAACAAAACCACAACAAGCTCTTCCTCAAAACCACAACCCGATCCTCCAAACAGAAAAAAAAAAGATCCCTATTACAATCCTCCCCCCTTGCCTTATCCTCCCCTCCCATCATTCACCGCCTTCTTCCTTCATTTAATTCTCAACTACCCTCCCTCAATTAGGTGTCAACCACCTTATCCCCTTTTCATTAATGGGTTGATCTTCTCATACAAATAATAATTAATAATTTATTAAATTGGATTTTATTAAACAAATATTTAATCATTAAATTAATTAATTAAACTAATATACATTCAACAAATATTTAACCAAGACAATTAATTAATTAATTAATTAAACTAATATACATTAACCAATTATTTAAATAATGACAATTGATTAATTACTTAGGGTTGTTACACATTCTACAACCATCTCATGTTCATGATTAAGATCAATTTCTTTACTTGGCACAATTATAGGTGTGTTGCATGCATAAGATGTCTTCCTTAATTGTTCCATTTTTTGAAGAGATTGATTTGCTTTTATGTGATGAACATGTACAACATATTCATTGCATTCTTTAGTTAAGTGATATTTATTATGTTCCCTGTATAAGATTGCTTTGCAATCATATAAATAAGGGCTACCTAAGAGCATTCCACATTCATTGAGTGGCACCACATCACATGTTACCTCATCCACAAACTTTGATGAAATTACAAAATTTAAAGTGCATTTCTTTGTTATGTGCAATTTATGATTGTTTCTTATCCATTTAACCGAGTAAGGTTTATGATGCATCTCAGTGTTTAATCCCAATTGTTTAACCACTTCCTCTAAAATCAAGATAGATTGAGATCCATTATCTATCAATGTACCAATCTTAGTATGTTTCATTATCACCCTTATGTGAAACAATTTGCATCTAAAATCATATCCATCACCAATTTTACCTGTCAAACCAACTACTCTGATCTTAGTCTCATCACCTAAATCATATATGAAGTCTGTTGATCATGTTGTTGTTGCAATTGTTTGTCTCTTCTTTGAACCACTTCATTCTCTTCTCTGGATGCAATTTCCAGTAATGGTCATTATCATGCCCTTATTTCTTTCAATGCTTTCAAGAGAGCTTCTCTTCCTTTCTTATCATTGATTTTTCTTTCTTTCCATTCCCCTTTATTTTGTCTTCTTTCCTTGAAGACGATTCCCCTAATACACCAACTCTTGTTTTCCCTGTTTCAATGTATGTTGCTTGAATAATAACCTCATCAAGATTAGTAGGTCCAAACATAAATAAAGTGTTTCAAATATGTGCAGGTAAACCTCTTATATACTTCGTAAGAGTTTCTTGGGTATGTAATGAAATATTCAACATTAATGCCATATTATGAAATTCATCTGTGTATTCTTTCACTGTTTGTCCCTTTCTTAGTCTAAGACTTTGCCATTCAATTAAAACAAACTCTTTATAACCCAAAGAGTAAAATTTATTTCTAAGTGCAAAAAAAAATCTTTCCATGATGGAAATACATTACCAACTTGTTGTGTGCCATTTTGCAATTTAATCTGCCACCAAATGAGCGTTGTGCCTACAAGACAAAACAATGCAAACTTGATTTGCATTGCTTCATCATTGATTTGTTGCACACTGCAATAAACTTCCATCTTTCTAACACAATTATCAAGCCTCTCAAAATTAACTTCACCATCATACATGGGAAATTCAAACTTCACATCAAGATTAAGTAAAGACATATCATGTTTATGTTTATGGGAATGTTTTATTGCGATTGATTTTGAACTTGTACTTGAAGAAGAAAAAGCTGAAGGAGAAGAAGGAGGTGGAGGAGGAGGTTTAGAAGGATCCTCTCCTTCTTCATCTTTGTCTTGTTTAGAAGATTCCCCTTGGAAATGCCTCTTCCACTCCAAGTAGTCCTCATATAAGACCTTTACCATCTTAGACATGGTGAATAAAGTCTTTTGCAACTTGATCTCATTATGAGACATGCCTTCTTCTGATGCCATCTCCTCACTTTGAGAATTCCTCTTTGTTGATCCAATCTTAGGATCCCCTTCTACAAGCTCGCCTTCACCATGAATCAACTTTTCTCTGATAATCATGCAAACTCAAAAACCAACCGTCAACCTGCTCTGATACCACTTGATCTGGAAATTATTGTTTAAAGACTATGATTAAGTTTATGCATGAGTTGATTTACCATTTAGAAATTGAAGAGAAGAAGAAGATTTAATGAAAGAATATTACAACCATCATAAATAATGCAGAACATAAAATAAACATTAAAAACAACAAACCATAATGCCAAACTTGTTAACGGAGTTCGACAAAATTGCCTAAGTCTCTGGGCCTTTGTCTCAGTAGTGACTACTTTATTACTCTCTCCAATTACTCATTACATCCATAATAAGCTTGCAATCTGCTGCAAAAGATCTCTAATCTGTTGCATACATGATCTCCATAAACAAATCTATTCTGCTTTAAAAAAAACTCAATAATCTTTCTAAAAAATTCCCCTTCACATTAGAAAAATACCATTGCTTAAATAGAAAAAAGTCAAATTCACACTTAAATGCACTCAAAATTTTATGAGATTTACAAATATATGGTTTACAACCATATCCCATAAAATATCCCAAAAATCTCTTTGATCCACTTTAGAGGGCTTCATTCTTTTTTTAAAAGGGGCTTAAAGAATATTATATATGGTTTAAAAATAACCATATAATAACTAAATATCATAACTACTTCCCTATGAGATCCGTGCCCCTTTTAAAAGTATATAATATCCATTTTTTAATGGAAAATAGATTATCATTTATTGGACTTCATGCCATATGGCATATCCAATTGAAATGATCCAACCTTATCCAATACTAACGAATATTTTATTGCGGTGATGATATAATGTTTAGTTGGAATTTGATTTCCCATTTTTTTTAATTGGTATAATCCATTAAATATCCGTGACTTTTCTTTTTGGGTCATATATATATTTTGTTTGACCAACATTAATGCCAAATCACATAGAATCCCGCGGATATAACATCATATCCCAAATGAAATTTGGAGTAGTTGGTAGGCACGGGGATTTAGGCGGTAAACCTTCAGTGTATTGTTTACATAGTATATCATATACGTGGACTGTATTTCATAAGCCATGGCCTTGAACTTTTGGTTAGTGAAGATTTCATAAGATATGGGTGCCCGAGCAGGTCGCAAGATTGATTCTCCTTGGCGTCTTTTTATGTGATCAATGATCCCGAACCTTGGCTTTATTAATAAAACACGCTATCTTTTTATGTGTCAATGATCTCGAACCTTGGCTTTATTAATAAAACATGCTATCTTTTTATGTGTCAATGATCCCGAACCTTGGCTTTATTAATAAAACATGCTATCTTTTTATGTGTCAATG
>ML803345.1:805821-816428 GCA_009831015.1 Picea engelmannii | reverse complement strand
TATTACTACTCATCCTTCCTCCCTAACCTACTTCCAACTCCATTCCTATCTGTCCTCTGCTAGGCTATCTTGGAGCGTCAACTATATTGACCTAACTCCAAATAGAACCCGTAAGTGGAAGTGTCGCTATCTTGACCAAGCTTCCCTAGCAAGCAACTGACAGTCGTCATCACACGTCTTGGGGAGCGTGAACTAGCACCGTTCTCCCATGACTTCAGGTTTCAGAGGATACACGGTGGGAAATGCCTCCACCCCTCCTAATCATATCTAGGGTCCACACCCTACGATGGAGGATACACGGTGGGAAACACCTCCACCCCTCCTAACAGAACTAGGGTCAACACCCTACAATGGAGGATGCACGATGGGAAATGCCTCCACCCCTTCTAACAGAACTAGGGTCAACACCCTACAATGGAACATACAGGGGCACCGTGTTGCTGGAGGTTTTGTCATCGTTTATTCGGTTTTGGGCATTGTTAGTACCAAAATCATGCACTAGTCCACATATCATAGCAATGCATCCAAATCAATATAAATTTCACATAAATTATTCATACCATAATGTTTCTCGGTTAGTGGTCCTCACACCCACCTTCATCATCATAATGTCTTGACTATTTCATAGCCCATAACCTGCAAGGTATTCTGCAACACAACTCATATATTTCTATGCATTATCATCATATAATTGCATACTATCATGATTTCAATTTGGTATCCCCGTACCGATACATTAACATCAAAGTTTTCCAATTAGAATTAGATTTCATAATATCCCATAATTCAAACTCGTCACCCATTCACAAGATTATCATTTGCCCAAAATAGACTGCATTGTATCCAACATCATTCTAATAGTATTTAAACATTCATTACTTTCACTTTCTCACAGTATGTCGCATCTTATACATCATCATCAATAACAATTAAACATTCGTAAAATTCACATTCACATAATAGATCGCATTACATGCATCATCATCAATAACATCTAAACATTCATAAAGTTCATAAATTTAAAGTTTAAGTGTATTACTTAATAGTTTCACTATGACTAGGAAATAAAATGTATAGGCCTCAGGTAATCCTGGCTGTCTAAGTCAAAAGGTTGGTGTTACACACACCCCACCTTCGAGAAACATGTTCTCGAAGTGGTCAAAATAGTGAGGGATAGTCTCGCCATAGTGTCTCGGCGTCTTCCCAAGTAGCAGATCCTGGACTATACTTGTCCCACTGGACCTTAACTTGGTCTACCAGACGGTTCCTCAACTGTCGAACTCTAAGGTCCAATATGCGTAACGGTTCTACCGTGAGGGTTCCCAAGTCCGATACTTGCAATTCCTTCAAATTTAGTTTATGCGATTCATCAGCGACATAATGATGTAAAACAAATACATGAAATACATTATGAGTTTTATGCAAGTGATGTGGCAGTACGAGACGATAGGCAATGGGTCCAATTTTCTCTTGGACCCTAAATGGCCCTATAAACCTAGGTGACAACTTTGTCCCCTTTCTGAACCGTATGGTACTCTTATTAGGCCTGATACAAATGAAAACCTGGTCTCCCACTTCATAACTTCGGTCGACCCTGTGTGCATCTGCATAGCTTTTCTGCCTATCCTTTGCTTCCTTTAGTCTCTGTCTAATTTGAATCACCTGTTCCTCCATTTCTTGAATCAATTCTGGCCCAACTGTTACTCGGTCTTCTAGTCTATCCCAACTCAATGGTGTTATGCATGACCTCCCATACAAAGATTCGTATGGTGGCATTCCGATGGAACTATGGTAACTGTTATTGTAGGAAAACTCTACCAAAGGTAGGTACTTCTCCTACTGGGTTTGATTATCCCTTACATACATCCTAAGCATGTCTTCCATGACCTGATTTACTCTCTCAGTTTTCCCATCTGTTTCAGGATGATAAGTTGTGCTTAAGTTCAACTGATTCCCCAATGTTGATTGTAAACTTGTCCAAAACTAGAAGTGAATCTGGAGTCCCTATCTGAAATAATCTTCTTTGGTATCCCGTGCAAACAGATAACTTCTCTTATGAACACTCGGGCCACATCAGTAACATCGTAAGTGTCTTTAACCGGAATGAAATGAGCACTCTTGGTTAACTTATCCACTATCACAAGAATGACATTGTGTCTATGAGATCTGAGCGACAACCCTACAACAAAATCCATAGAGATGACTTCCCACTTGGACATAGGAACATCATGTGGTTGTAGGAGGCCTGCCAGGTGATGGTGGTCAGCTTTCACCTGTTGACACTCTAGGCATTTGGTGAAGAAATGGACTACATCGCGCTTCATGCCTACCCAAAAGAAGAGCTTCTTCATATCTGCATACATCTTCTTCACACCTGGATGTGCACAATAAAGTTATCTATGGGCTTCCTTCAGTATGATGCTTCGAATATCCCCATTCTCAGGGATGTACATCCTTCCTCGATATCTTAACAATCCGTCTGTTTCCAGATTATATCCTTCATACTTTGGGTCTATCCGCCTCCCGCTCTGGAGGTTTGAAGTAACCTTTAAATATTCACTGTCTCCTAGTAGTTGTGTCAACACATGTTCCCTCAGACTGACCTTTAAGGTTACCAAGGAGAAGATACGTGGTCTCCTACTCAAGGCATCTGCGACCACATTTTCCTTTCCTTTTATGTATGAAGTACCAAAATCGTACTCACTCATAAACTCACTCCATCGCCTTTGCCTGGCATTCAGACCTCTTTGACTAAAGAGATGTTTTAAACATTGGTGGTCTGTTTTGAGCTCAAAGTTTCGCCCAACAAGATAGTGCCTCCAAAGTTTTAGAGCTAGCATTACAGCTGCCAATTCTAAATCATGAGTCGCATATAGCTCCTCATGTTTCTTCAACTTCCTTGATGCATAAGCTATCACTCCTCCATCTTGCATTAGCACGGATCTCAACCCTTGCTTCGAGGCATCCGTGCAGACTGTGAAGTCCTTTTCCATATCTGGCACTCGTAGAATTGGCGCACTAGTTAGTAACCTCTTAAGTTCAATAAATGCACTATCACATTCTTCTATCCATTCATACCTGACCCCCTTGCGTTGCAAAGTAGTGATGGGTTTCGCTATTTTTGAGAATCCTTCCACAAATCTCCGGTAGTAACCTGCTAGCCCCATGAAGCTCCTCACCTCATGGGCATTTTTTGGCACTGGCCATTCCATAATGGCCTTCACCTTTTCTAGGTCCACCGAGATTCCTTCGCCTGAAATGATGTGACCTAAATAGTGGATCTCTTTCTGGAAGAAGGAACACTTCGACAACTTCCCATACAATTTGTTCTCTCTAAGGCAAGACAACACTATTCACAAGTGTTCCTCATGTTCTATTTCATTCTTGGAATAGATGAGAATGTCATCTAGAAAAACTTGTACAAATCGATCTAAGTACTTCCGGAATACGCCGTTCATGAGGCTCATGAATACTGCTGGCGCATTGGTCAATCCGAAAGGTACCACAACAAACTCGTAATGTCCAAACCGAGTCCAAAAGGCAGTTTTTGGGATATCACCTTCCTTAATCCTTAACTGATGATACCCTGATCGCAAGTCGATCTTTGAGAATACCGATGCTCCTTTCATCTGATCGAAGAGGTCATCTATTTGCGGAATTGGGTACCTATTTTTCACTATAGCACGATTCAAGTCCCTGTAGTCTATACACAATCGTAAGGATCCATCCTTCTTCTTTACAAAAATTACCGGTGTGCCCCAAGGTGAGATGTTAGGCCTTACTAGCCCTAAATCTAGTAATTCCTTTAACTGCATTTGCAATTCAAAAATTTCCGACGCCGTCATCCGATACGAAGTCTTAGATATTGGTTCTGCACCAGGTTTTATCTCAATAGTAAAATCAATCTCCCTCTTAGGAGGTAACCCTGGTAACTCATTCGGGAAAACATCCTGAAATTCTAACAATACCAGGTACTGATATAATGAGGGTGCTTCCCTTTTATTCACTGCTTCCACTACATAAAATCAACACCCTTGTCTCAAGCATCAATTGACCTTCATAGTTTATATAAATCGTAATGACACTTTTCTCTGTACACCCTGGATCTCTACTGGTTTTCCTTCATCATCGACACAAAGCACTCTCTTTGCGAAAAAATCTACCAAAGCTCGATGAGATGCTAACCAATCCATTCCAATGATTAAGTCATATGCCCCAAGAGCAGTAACGTATACCTTCAACCTGGTAGTGCACACTCCTAGGTGTACTATACAATTATCGACACTAGGTCCTACAACTTGTTTTTCCCCCGAAGCCATCTCGACTTTTTTAAAGTCATCATGCTCGTAGGATGCCAACCCACTCTTTTCTAATGCAGATGGTGAAATGAAACTATCTGTCGCACCATAATCAAACAAAATCTTAACATTGATATGATTTAGCGTACCTGATGACTCTACTACTGTGGACTGATGTTCGACCTGGCGGTTATTAAGCGCTGCGTAAATATTGTGGCTGCTATTTGATCTCCCCATCGATGCCTTTCCTTCTCTATGCACAAACCCTAATTGTAACTCTAGGCAGTCGCGTTGGTAATGGGGTCCCCCGCACCCCCAACAGGTAACACCAGATTGAACCTGTGCATTTTTATGTGTCTGTCTTTGAAATGAGTTCCTTCCCCTGGAACCCCTGCCCCTACTAGCTGTTCCCTGTGATGGTCGTGGCCCTGTCTGCACCGTTGGCGATGAACGAGATGTTGCACTAGCTGCAATTGAAATCCCTGCAGCTACTATCCTTGACACGACCCTGTTACCATAAGGTGGTGGCCTTGAGCTCCCTCCCCTAGGAAATGTCCTCGGTGCCTTTCCTACGAATCCAGGGCGATGTGGAAATGCAATTCTGGTACCCCATGTTAAGTTCATGTGTTCTTCCGCGTAACGTGCATGTTCCACCGCTTCCGCTACTAAAGACAGTTTCCACATCCGTACCATAGCTCTGATCTTTGGGTTCAATCCATAGACGAAGCGCTCTGCCTATCATTGGTCATTGTCCATATACAAAACATATTTGACCAGTGCCATAAACCTGATCTCATATTCTTCTACAGTTTTGTTTCCTTGTACTAAGGCATGAAATGCCCCTACCTGTTGTTCCTCATAGTATGCTGGTAGATATTTCCTTCAGAATCTCTCCTCGAAAAGTTCCCAATATATGGTGTCTGGGGTAAGGTGTAGTTTTCTTTCCAAGTTTCCCCACTAGTTCAAGGCGTTGTCTCTTGACTGAAAAATTTCGATCTTTGCCTTTGAGTTGGACGCATAGTCCCTTAAGGCAAAACACCTTGTCATGCCCTCCAACCAGGCTTCCGCGCGTTCACTGGCATGACCTCCGGTAAACTCCGAAAGTTTGATCTTCTACAATTCTCGCGTGATGTCTTCAGGTGGAAGTCCTCCCTCTGAATCCCTTGATGCTTCTGGGTTACCTATTCCAGATGGTGGAGGTTCCACTTCAGTCCCTGCCGGTTGGCGCCCCTTTAAAGTCTCATTAATGCCTTCCAACGAGCGCAGTATGAGGGCTAGTTCAGGCGATGGTGGTGGTGGTGGTGGTGGTGTTGGTGGTGCCCATGACGATGCTCCTCTGCCTCGACCCCTTCGAGTCCTGACCATCTCGTATACTTTAACCTACATCACCCCAAAGTTGTCAGGGTGAGTTCAAGGACATTTCAAATTTGGTGCTACTTAAACTTAGAAACAGGGTTAGGTGCAAGTTTTCTTTACTTGTCTGTAAACAGACATTACTCCATCAGGGGATTGGCTCGGTTTGGGATAGGATTAAGCGTCTAAGCTTGGTTTCTTCGCCCTTGCGAAAAGAATTATTGGTTCCCTTGTACTGTAGCTACGTTAGTCTGGTGATTTACTCATCACTTCCTAAGCTTACTCTCTTGGTGCATACAACACCTCCTTCCTGCTTGTCCTTGTCTAAGCCCTAACATCATTAATTAACTTTAAGGTAGATTAACCTTACACTTAATAATAATTAAAATCATTATTACACTAATTTAATCCAAATTAACTTTACTTTAATTTTAACTATCTTGACCTTATCTATATATGAATTATTTATACTAAATTATTCAATTTATTTTAAATAATTTTTAACCCTTTAAAATATATAGAAAATAATTAAATGTACACCCAAGGGTTCGGGAACACATGGGTTCCACGTGCTCGTTTGGCTTCCTCAAGCTCCCTTGTATCTATTCCCAAATTCTACACCTGTCAGCTCTTTGAATCCCTATGCGTCCTTCTCACTCACTGGGATCCTCCTTGCGTCATTCTTTCTTCTCCATAGATCTGCTTTGCTCTGTTCAGAGGTTTCCCAGATCTACCTTGCCATGGCTCACATCCTCACCATTGTTCTAAGCACATCGTTAGCACTGGTTATTGCTGTATCTGCTCTAGTTCGTTTTGCAGAAACAGAGTATATTGATATGGTCACTGACAAGATCCAGGACTTGGAGTGCAGTCTCTTGAAATGCTGGGAACCAATCCCCTATCTGTGCACCTTACGGAGCTCGCCCTCAGGTATGGTAAGAGGTACGATTCAGTCCGCCAGCTCATGCACAGATTCATTACCTTCATGAAGAACGCTGAATTGATTGAGTCGTGAATTTTCATAAACCTTAACGGTTCTATGGTAATGAATGGTAATTTCCTATTATATATTTTTTTGTAGTGCGAACTAAAATGCTTTGCTTGTAATCCCAGCTCTGTACGGATTTTGGTGTTCTTCTTTCGGTTTATCTCTTTTATATTTATAAATTTATTTATCCGTGTATATGCATGTAATTAAATGGGTATACAGGATTGTTCAATTTCATCAACGGAGCCGAAGCAGCTCTTTGGATTTCCCCGGGAATCACTGGTCGATATCTGACCCTCAGGTCTTTCCCATTTCTTCATGGCCTCTGCTCGGGACCGTGCCCAAATTTCTCCCTAGGAATCTTGTTTATCATGCTTCGGGGTTTCGTAATCCCCAATGACGAGAATTTTTGTTCCTTCAAACTCCCAACTACCGATTCACCGATATGACACTTTATGTGCTAGCCCTCCAGGCTAGACACCCTTCTCATATGACCATCATTCCAGGTGACCCCAACCCTATCCTACATCGGAGTTTCGGGGTTCCCAATGTTGAACCTCAAAAGTCCTTAGGACTCGCGATTCTCCGATCCCCGATATGCCGATGCACTTCCTTCAGACTTTATCCCTTCCTGGCTATGTTCTGGGACCATACAACCCTTTCCCATGTGACCACCGTCGTACTCTCTGTCGGGATTCGGGGTTTGGAAACTTCTCCCGACGTGTTTTTCTCGTCACCAAGAATTTCTAAATGTCGATCCCCAATGCACGTGCGATCTCTCTCCTCCATGTCACCACTTCCTCATCGCTCCATTGGGTATCGCGAAATCGCGACTTCTAATGCAACAATTCCTTTGTATGCAGAAACCCTAAAATGCCGAACCCCGACTCTTTTAGATCCTCGGACACGCATCCCTCAAATCAAATGGCTCTGACCGTGTCGGGAAATCGTGGATCACGATTCCATTATGCAAGAGTTTTACAACTCCAGAAACTCTGATATCCCAAACTCCAACTTTTCAGGATCTCTCGCCACGCGTCCTTGCTGATGGACGATTCAAAACTCTCTTTGGGATATCACGGATCGCGACTCCAACATGCAAGCATTCTGTGTCCTCGAAAACCCCGATATCCCGACTCCCCAGTTGGCTGACAGCTGGGCTTCACTACGCCTCTGTCCTCCTTCTCTGTTGTGATGACAGTTGGCCCCCACTCATCGGGGTTTCACGGATCACGAATTCAAAGTGCCTAAACATCATGTCCCCGAGATTCCTGATTTCTTGATGGGGCCAAACGCTGATGGTTCTCGATGGTTGCCACCTGTCCCACATATGGACGGCTCTGATCCTATCTGGAAATTGCGGATCGTGATTCCATGATGCAACGATTCTACCCTCCTGAAATCCTCGATGGGTAAAATCCCAATGCCTCCCCAGAATGCTGACGCGTGTCCTGCCGAGATCAACGGTTAGGATCCTTTTTTGGGATTTCGAGAACCACAAGGTCTCGATTCTCTGGCTTAAAAAAACCCCAATTCTTCGATGACTGACCTCCTGTCAGGCTCTCTTGGGTGGCGCTCGATTGCTGCCACGCGTCCTTCCAACGAACGACCCCGATTACGTCGGGATTTCGAGACTTCCAATGACCCGTTTCTCTTGTCCTTAGGAACTCCGATTTCTCGATCGACGATATGCTGATGGGCGATTGATCTTCGCCATGTGTCTCTCTTCAACGGACGGTCCAGATCTGATCTCGCTATTTCGAGACTTAAAATGTCCCGACTTCCTTGATCTCGTGAATCCCAATTTCACGATTGTCGATATCCCGATGCCTTCACACATCTCGTCGGGATTTCTCCTCCTGTATCCCTTAAGGAATTAACTCCCTCACAACTCCTTGTATATCCAACGGTTGTCGGATATCCGCCCGAGATCCGACGGCTCAGATCCGTTCTCCCACGTAATAGGTAGCTCTCCTTCGGGATAATCGATTAGTTGCATAAAACATTACATAGTGTTAAAATTGCTTTCTTGGCAAGGTTAAAATTTGTATGGGTCTATAGTTCCTGAGATTCTTCATTATTTAAAATTTACCGCGGCTAATATAGGCAAGTAGCTTACACACTGTTCCCGCGCAATACAAGTCTTCTAAATTTCCTTTTTTTTTTTTTTTGACTGCGCATTGGCAGTTCATCATTTAGGTAAGTTCGAGGTGAAGTAGGCCTTTTCAAGGTCTTGCAAAAGTCCCATTGCATTTTATATAGTATAATTCATGTAGTTATGGAACCTTTCCAACTTCAAGCCTTCGACAAAAGTTTCCCTCGACATTTCCATCGATTTCAGGTGGTTTTCTTACCTGAAACTTCATTGACAAATATTGCTCAAATAAAATTAAATTATCAACTCTCTTTTTCATGCTCAATAGCTTTATTAGGCTTCTTTAAGGGTAGCCATTTTATAGGAAGTGGTCCTTCAAACTTTCTGGTTTGCTTCCACTATTTTAAAGGCATTCCTTTGAATATTCAGACTAACTGTAGTAGCCATATATGATCCAGTTACAGGGTATTGCCTAAAATGGTTGCTTGTGATATACATGAGACCATTTGCGTAGATAATATAGGGGTGCTATCTTGAGTATATTTTATGATACTGTATCAGTCATATTGGGTCAAACTGAACATGTTTTGTTTGTAGTTTAAGCGTGGCTGGAGTTAACACTCGGAGTTTTGGCCCTCAGGCCCAGATTTCGAACTAAGACACTCTGATACCATATGTAACAACCATATATTTCTAAACATCATTTACTTCCATAAGGAATTCATTTTTATAACCGAGGGAATAACTTCATAGCATAATATTGATTTTCATAACAACAACTTCAGTAACATAGATTTATCAATGAATAATGTTTTCATGGCAGAATGAAATAAATACATAACATAACAAATTACCTGGTTTTGATGCTAATTTTTGTTGCCTTGTTGCCTTGCTGTTGCCTTCCTGCTACCTGATACACAGATCAAACCAACCACAAACAGGGAAAAACTGCCCAAACCTATTGTCCTCCATGCCAACTAGGAAAACTACCTAGCTCCAGGATATCTACAGATATCCTGGACCCCGTGCCAAAAACCTCTAGCAACTCGGTACCTCAACTGATCAAAATCCACAACCAGAAACTCTTTGCTCACAGCAAATCTCATAGTCCTCCCAATCCAACCTCCGTCGAATGCCCCTCACGTCCACCTCCCCTTCCTGCCTTATTCCTCCTTCACCAACTCCCGTAGTTACTTCCTCAACCACCACCATGCATGTCCCATACCTTTCCTTTAATGTTTTATCTTCTCGGGATTCATAGCTCTCCCTTGTTGCAGACGCAACCATTTTTATAACATATAACATTGATCTCTTAGATTTATTTCTCAGGTCATTAAATGTAATCTGTAGTTAAATTATTACTTGGTTAACCACAATTATATCCTTAAATTAATTAATAACTAAATTAATATCATTAAATCATCTTTGTTTAATTAATACTTTGTTAACACAATTAATCCCTTAATTAATTTTGACTTTAATAATTCTTAAACATTTATTCAACTAGGGTCGTTACATACACCCACCCTTCAAGAAACTTCGTCCCGAAGTCAAGGTATCTGATGGTACAAAGGAAAAGATCATGGTTCACACATTCACAACAAGTGAATGACATTATCAGTAAGTAAGTCAAGAAAATTCATACATACTAGTGTACATGTACAAGAAATGCATGTGTAGCTAGTAAATTTATATATGCATTCAATCCAGTCCGCAAGACTAGTCTTTTGTAAAAGACAACAATCACTCAATTGTTTGAGAAATCCTTTAATTACAATTATCCGGTTCAACAATTTTATTTTAAACAACTGGGGTTTAATTATGTAATAATGAATATTCATATATACACATTTCTCTCTCTTTTTTTTTTTTT
>ML803345.1:792105-803591 GCA_009831015.1 Picea engelmannii | reverse complement strand
TCTATGAGATGTGAGCGGAAACCCTACAACAAAATCCATAGAGATGACTTCCCACTTGGACATAGGAACATCATGTGGTTGTAGGAGGCCTGCCGGGTGATGGTGGTCGGCTTTCACCTGTTGACACTCTAGGCATTTGGCGATGAAATGGACTACATCGCACTTCATGCCTACCCAAAAGAAGAGCGTCTTCATATCTGCGTACATCTTCTTCACACCTGGATGCGCACAATAAAGTGATCTATGGGATTCCTTCAGTATGATGCTTCAAATATCCCCATTCTTAGGGATGTACATCCTTCCTCGATATCTTAACAATCCGTTTGTTTCCAGATTATATCCTTCATACTTTGGGTCTATTTGCCTCCCGCTCTGGAGGTTTGAAGTAACCTTTAAATACTCACTGTCTCCTAGTAGTTGTGTCAACACATGTTCCCTCAGACTGACCTTTAAGGTTACCAAGGAGAAGATACGTGGTCTCCTACTCAAGGCATCTGCAACCACATTTTCCTTTCCTTTTATGTATGAAATACCAAAATCGTACTCACTCATAAACTCACTCCATCGCCTTTTCCTGGCATTCAGACCTCTTTGATTAAAGAGATGTTTTAAACTTTGGTGGTCATTTTTGAGCTCAAAGTTTCGGCCAACAAGATAGTACCTCCAAAGTTTCAGAGCTAGCATTACAGCTGCCAACTCTAAATCATGAGTCGCATATAGCTCCTCATGTTTCTTCAACTTCCTTGATGCATCAACTATCACTCCTCAATCCTGCATTCACACGGCTCCCAACCCTTGCTTCGAGGCATCCGTGCAGACTGTGAAGTCCTTTTCCATATCTGGCACTCGTAGAATTGGCGCACTAGTTAGTAACCTCTTAAGTTCAATGAATGCACTATCACATTCTTCTATCCATTCATACCTGACCCCCTTGCGTTGCAAAGTAGTGATGGGTTTCTCTATTTTTGATAATCCTTCCACAAATCTCCGGTAGTAACCTGCTAGCCCCATGAAGCTCCCCACCTCATGGGAATTTTTCGGCACTGGCCATTCCATAATGGCCTTCACCTTTTCTGGGTCCACTGAGATTCCTTCGCCTAAAATGATGTGACCTAAATAGTGGATCTCTTTCTGGAAGAAGGAACAATTCGACAGCTTCCCATACAATTTGTTCTCTTTCATTCTTTGAATAGATGAGAATGTCATCTAGAAAAACTTGTACAAATCGATCTAAGTACTTCCGGAATATGTCGTTCATGAGGCTCATGAATACTGCTGGCACATTGGTCAATCAGAAAGGTAGCAAAACAAACTCGTAATGTCCAAACCGAGTCCAAAAGGCAGTTTTTGGGATATCACCTTCCTTAATCCTTAACTAATGATACCCTGATCGCAAATCGATCTTTGAGAATACCGTTTCTCCTTTCATCTGATGGAAGAGGTCATCTATTTGCAGCATTGGGTAACTATTTTTCACTGTAGCACGATTCAAGTCCCTGTACTTTATACACAATCATAAGGATCCATCCTTCTTCTTTACAAAAATTACCGGTGCGCCCCAAGGTGAAACGTTGGGCCTTACTAGCCCTAAATCTAGTAATTCCTTTAACTGCATTTGCAATTCACAAAGTTTCGGTGCCGTCATCTGATACAGAGTCTTAGATATTGGTTCTGCACTAGGTTTTAGCTCAATAGTAAAATCAAGCTCCCTCTCAGGAGGTAACCCTGGTAACTCGTTCGGGAAAATATCCTGAAATTCTAACAATACCAGGTACTGAGCTAATGAGGGTCCTTCCCTTTCATTCACATCTTCCACTACATAAAATCGACACCCTTGTCTCAAGCATCAGTTGACCTTCATAGTTGATATAAAGCGTAATGACACTTTTCTCTGTACACCCTGGATCTCTACTGGTTTTCCTTCATCATCGACACAAAGCACTCTCTTTGCGAAACAATCTACCAAAGCTCGATGAGCTGCTAACCAATCCATTCCAATGATTAAGTCATATGCCCCAATAGCAGTAACGTATACCTTCAACCTGGTAGTGCACACTCCTAGGTGTACTATACAATTATCGACACTAGGTCCTACAACTTGTTTTTCCCCCGAAGCCATCTCGACTTGTTTAAATTCATCATGCTCATAGGCTGCCAACCCACTCTTTTCTAATGCAGATGGTGAAATGAAACTATCTGTCGCACCAGAATCAAACAAAATATTAACATTGATATGATTTAGCATACCTGATGACTCTACTGCTGTGGACTAATGTTCGTCCTGGCGGTTATTAACCGCTGCGTAAATCTTGTGGCTGCTATTTGATCTCCCCATCGGTGCCTTTCCTTCTCTATGCACAAACCCTGATTATAACTCTAGGTAGTCGCATTGGTAATGGGGTCCCCCACACCCCCAACAGGTAACACTAGATTGAACCTGTGCATTTTTATGTGTCTGTCTTTGAAATGAGTTCCTTCCCCTGGAACCCCTGCCCCTACTAGATTTTCCCTGTGATGGTCGTGGACCTATCTGCACCGTTGGCGATGAACGAGACGCTGCACTAGCTGCCATTGAAATCCCTCTAGCTACTGTACTTGGCACAACCCTGTTACCATAAGGTGGTGGCCTTGAGCCCCCTCCCCTAGGAAATGTCCTCGGTGCCTTTCCTACGAATCCAGGGCAATGCAGAAATGTCGTTCTGGTACCCCCGGTTAAGTTCATGTGTTCTTCTGCATTATGTGCATGTTCCACCGCTTCCGTTACTGAAGACGGTTTCCACATCCGTACCATAGCTTTGATTTTTGGGTTCAATCCGTAGACGAAGAGCTCTGCCTGTCGTTGGTCATTTTCCATATACGAAACATATTTGACCAGTTCCATAAACCTGATCTCATATTCTTCTATAGTTCTGTTTCCTTGTACTAAGGCATGGAATGCCCCTACCTGTTGTTCCTCATAGTATGCTGGTAGATATTTCCTTCGGAATCTCTCCTCGAAAATTTCCCAAGATACGGTGTCTGGGGTAAGGTGTAGTTATCTTTCCAAGTTTCCCCACCAGTTCAAGGCACTGTCTCTTAACTGAAAAATTGTGATCTTTGCCTTTGATTTGGACGCATAGTCCCTTAAGGCAAAACACCTTGTCATGCCCTCCAACCAGGCTTCCGCGCATTCACTGGCGTGACCTATGAAAAACTATGGAAGTTTGATCTTCTGCAATTCTCACGTGATGTCTTCAGGTGGAAGTCCTCCCCCTGAATCCCTTGATGCTTCTTGGTTACCCGTTCCATATGGTGGAGGTTCCACTTCAGTCCCTGCCGGTTGGCGCCCCTTTAAAGTCTCGTTAATGGCTTCCAACGAGCACAGTATGAGGGCTAGTTTGGGCGATGGTGGTGGTGGTGTTGGTGGTGTTGGTGGTGACCGTGACGACGCTCCTCTGCCTCGACCCCTTCGAGTCCTGACCATCTCGTATACTTTAACCTACATCACCCCAAAGTTGTCAGGGTGAGTTCAAGGAAGTTTCAAATTTGGTGCTACTTAAACTTAGAAACAAGGTTAGGCGTAAGTTTTCTTTACTTGTCTGTAAACAGACATTACTCCATCAAGGGATTGGCTCGGTTTGGGTCAGGATTATGCGTCTAAGCTTGGTTTCTTCGCCCTTGCGAAAAGAATTATTGGTTCCCTTGTACTGTAGCTACGTTAGTCTAGTGATTTACTCATCACTTCCTAAGCTTACTCTCCTGGTGCATACGACACCTCCTTCCTTCTTGTCCTTGTCTAAGCCCTCACATCATTAATTAACTTTAAGGTAGATTAACCTTACACTTAATAATAATTAAAATTATTATTACACTAATTTAATCCAAATTAACTTTACTTTAATTTTAACTATCTTGACCTTATCTATATATGAATTATTTATACTAAATTATTCAATTTATTTTAAATAATTATTAACCCTTTAAAATATATATAAAATAATTAAACGTACACCCAAGGGTTCGGGCATGCATGGGTTCCACATGCTCGTCTGGCTTCCTCAAGATCCCTCGTATCTATTCCCAAATTCTACACCTGTCAGCTCTTCGAATCCCTACGCGTCCTTGTCACTCACTGGGATCCTCCTTGCATCATTCTTTCTTCTCCATAGATCTGCCTTTCTCTGTTCAGAGGTTTCTCGGATCTCCCTTGCCATGGCTCACATCCTCACCGTTGTTCTAAGCACTTCGTTAGCACTGGTTATTGATGTATCTGCTCCAGTTCATTTTGCAAAAACAGAGTATATTGATATGGTCATTGACAAGATCCAGGACTTGGAGTCCAGTCTCTTGAAATGTTGGGAACCAATCCCCTGTCTGTGCACCTTTCGGAGCTCGCCCTCAGGTATGGTAAGAGGTAAGATTCAGTCTGCCAGCTCGTGCACAGATTCATTACCTTCATGAAGAATGTTGAATTGATTGAGTCGTGAATTTGCATAAACCTTAATGGTGCTATGGTAATGAATGGTAATTTCCTATTATATATTTTTTTGTAGTGCGAACTAAAATGCTTTGCTTGTAATCCCAGCTCTGTATGGATTTTGGTGTTCTTCTTCTTTCGGTTTATCTCTTTTATATTTATAAATTTATTTATCCGTGTATATGCATGTAATTAAATGGGTATACAAGATCGTTCAATTTCATCAACCGAGTCGAAGCGGCTCTTTCGATTTCCCCAGGAATCACTGGTCAATATCTGACCCTCAGGTCTTTTCCATTTCTTCATGGCCTCTGCCTGGGACCATGCCCAAATTTCTCCCTAGGAATCCTATTTATCGAGATTCGGGGTTTCGTAATCCCCAATGTCGATAATTTTTGTTCCTTCAAACTCCCGACTGTCGATTCACCGATACGACACTTTATGTGCTAGCCCCACAGGCTAGACACCCTTCTCATATGATCGTCGTTCAAGGTGACCCCAGCCCTATCCTACATCGGAGTTTAGGGGTTCCCAATGTCGAAACTCACAGGTCTTTAGGACTCGCGATTCTCCGATCCCTGAAATGCCGATGCACTTCCTTCAGACTTTAGCCCTTCCTGGCTATGTTTTGGGCCCATACAACCCTTTCCCATGTGACCACCGTCGTACTCTCTGTCGGGATTCGGGGTTTTGCGAATTCTCCCAGCATGATTTTCTCATCACCGAGAATTCCGAAATGTCGATCCCTGATGCACATGCGAGCTCTCTCCTCCACGTCACCACTTTCTCATCGCTCCATCGGGTATCGCGAAATCATGACTTCTAATGCAACAATTCCTTTGTATGCAAAAACCCCGAAATGTCGAACCCCGACTCTTTTAGATCCTCGGACACACGACCCTCAAATCGAATGGCTCCGACCGTGTCGGGAAATCGCGTATCGCGATTCCATTGTGCAAGAGTTTCACGACTCCGGAAACTCCGATATCCCAAAATCCGACTTTCCAGGATCTCTCACCACACGTCCTTGCTGATGGACGGTTCAAAACTCTGATCGGGATATCGTGGATCGTGAATCCAACATTCAAGCATTCTATGTCCTCGAAAACCTTGATATCCTGACTCCCCGATTGGATGACAGCGGGCCTCCACTACGCCTCTGTCCTCCTTCTCTGCTGTGATGACAGCTGGCCCCCACTCATCGGGGTTTCGCGGATCGCGAATTCAAAGTGCCTAAACATCATGTCCCCGGGATTCTTGATTTCCCGATGGGGCCAAACGCTGATGGTTCTCGATGGTTTCTACCTGTCCCAGAGATGGACGGCTCTGATCCTATCAAGAAATCGCGGATCGTGATTCCATGACACAACGATTCTACCCTCTTGAAATCCCCGATGGGTAAAATCCCGATGCCTCCCTAGAATGCTGACGCATGTCCTACCGAGATCAACAGTTAGGATCCTTTTTCGGGATTTCGAGAACCACAAGGTATCGATTCTCTGGCTTAAAAAAACCCCGATTCTCCGATGACTGACCTCCTGTCAGACTCTCTTGGGTGGCACTCGATTGCTGCCACGCATCCTTCTAATGAACAACCCCGATTACGTCGGGATTTCGAGACTTCCAATGACCCGTTTCTCTTGTCCTCAGGAACTCTGATTTCCATATCGACGAAATGCCGATGGGCGATTGATCTCCTCCATGTGTCTCTCTTCAACGGACGGTCCAGATCTGATCTCTCTATTTTGAGACTTAAAATGTCCCGACTTCCTTGATCTCGTGAATCCCGATTTCACGATTGCCGATATCCCGATGCCTTCACACATATCGTCAGGATTTCTCCTCCTGTATCCCTTGAGGACTTAACTCCCTCACAACTCCTTGTAGATCCAACGGTTGTCAGGTATCCGCCCGAGATCTAACGGCTCAGATCCGTTCTCCCGTGTAATAGGAAGCTCTCCTTCGTGATAATCTATTAGTTGCATAAAACATTACATAGTGTTAAAATTGCTTTCTTGGCAAGGTTAAAATTTGTATGGGTCTATAGTTCCTGAGATTCTTCATTATTTAAAATTTACCGCGGCTAATACAGGCAAGTAGCTTATACACTGTGCCCGCGCAATACAAGTCTTCTAAATTTCCTTTTTTTTTTTTTTGACTGCACATTAGCAGTTCCTCATTTAGGTAAGTTCGAGGTGAAGTAGGCCTTTTCAAGGTCTTGCAAAAGTCCTATTGCATTTTATATAGTATAATTCATGTAGTTATGGAACCTTGCCAACTTCAAGCTTTCGACAAAAGTTTCCCTCGACATTTCCATCGATTTCAGGTGGTTGTCGTACCCGAAACTTTATTGACAAATATTGCTCAAATAAAATTAAATTATCAACTCTCTTTTTCGTGCTCAATAGCTTTATCAGTCTTCTTTAAGGGTAGCCATTTTATAGGAAGTGGTCCTTCAAACTTTCTTGTTTGTTGCCACTATTTTAAAGGCGTTCCTTTGAATATTCAGACTAATTGTAGTATCCATATATGATCCAGTTACAGGGTATTGCCTAAAACAGTTGCTTGTGATATACATGAGACCATTTTTGTAGATAATATAGGGGTCCTATCTTGAGTATATTTTTTGATACCGTATAAGTCATATTGGGTCAAACTGAACATGTTTTTTTTGTAGTTTAAGCGTGGCTGGAGTTAACACTCGGGGTTTGGGCCCTCAGGCCCAGATTTCGAGCTAAGACGCTCTGATACCATATGTAACAACCATGTATTTCTAAACATCATTTACTTCCATAAGCAATTCATTTTTATAACTGAGGGAATAACTTCATAGCATAATATTGATTTTCATAACAACTTCAGTAACATAGATTTATCAATGAATAATGTTTTCATGGAAGAATGAAATAAATACATAACTTAACAAATTACCTGGTTCTGATGCTAATTTCTGTTGCCTTGTTGCCTTGTTGTTGCCTTCCTGCTACCTGATACACAGATCAACCCAGCCACAAACAGGGAAAAACTGCCCAAACCTACTGTCCTCCCTGCCAACTAGGAAAACTACCTAGCTCCAGGATATCTACAGATATCCTGGCTCCCGTGCCCAAAACCTCCAGCAACTCGGTGCCTCAAATGATCAAAAGCCACAACCAGAAACTCTCTTCTCACAAAAAATCTCATAGTCCTCCCAATCCAACCTCCGTCGAATGGCCCTCACGTCCACCTCCCCTTCCTGCCTTATTCCTCTTTCACCAACTCCTGCAGTTACTTCCTCAACCACCACCGTGCATGTCCCATACCTTTCCTTTAATGTTTTATCTTCTCGGGATTCATATCTCTCCCTTGTTGCAGACGCAACCATTTTTATAACATATAACATTGATCTCTTAGATTTATTTCTCAGCTCATTAAATGTAATCTGTAGTTAAATTATTACTTGGTTAACCACAATTATATCCTTTAATGAATTAATAACTAAATTAATATCATTAAATAATCTTTGTTTAATTAATACTTTGTTAACACAATTAATCCCTTAATTAATTTTGACTTTAATCATTCTTAAACATTTATTCAACTAGGGTCGTTACATGAACCTCTGAGGACAACAGTCCTCCCTAGCACCTCCCAACCACCCTAGAATATGAATGAATAAATAAACAAACAACTACACAGATAAATCGATTCTGACCACTTCTTCTCTATTCTGTAAATCTGGTCTTCTTCTAATTGTTCTGCAATCCTTCTCTTCCTTTGTCTGTTCTACAAATCTGCTCTGCTTCAACTTGTTTTTTCATTCTACTCTACTTCAACTTGTTCTGTCATTCTTCTCTGTTTAAACTTGTTATGTCATTTTTCCCTGCTTCAAGTCATTCTGCTCTGCTTCAAGTCATTTCCTCATCTGTTACTCTTCTCTGAGTTTTATCTCACACTGCGCATATTTTCAGTCTCACACTGTCCATATTTTTAGTCTCACACTACACATCCTGTGATTTCCCCTTTCTTACAATTTAATTCATTTTTTGTCTAGAACGACCAAACTTGCACCGTCTGTATCATTTTATTTTATGCACAACACCCACAACAGTTACACTTCGCATCTTCTTAGGAAAAATAAAAACCGTCCGAGCAACTAAAACGCCAATCGATCAGGAATCATGAATCTGTTTCGCTAACAGATTCGTAATTGATAAATTAACTGTGAGAGAGAACTGTAGCCCTCCGATCATATTCAACTTTATCTGCACTGTTGGATGAACTTTATTAACCTTGCCTTTAAATCAGGTTTCAACATTTTGGAATTCCTATGGCCGAGTGTCTCGACCCTTCATGTCATGATCTCCGAAGCTCCGATACAGAGATTTTTTGTGCTAGCTCCTTCCTCAATATGACCAAGTTCTTATGCATAAAGTGCTTTTCGCGAATTCACATTTTTTGAGTTTGGAGATGAGGCATCTCGATTCTCGAAGTCACGATTCTCGAAACCTCGAGATGGAGCCGAGATCAACGGTCGATGATTTCGATGAATCTATGGTCCAGATCTCATCGTGAATTCCCATCTCGTGATTCCTTCGATGGAAGTCCTTGTCACTCCAAGTTGCGATAGGCGAAACTCCGAAATGAAGCTTAAATCAATGGTCCCTGATCTCGATGAATATACGGTTGCGATTAAATCGCGATTCCACATATCACAATTTCAATGGTCATATTTCTTGCCTCTCTAAGTCACGAGTCACGAAACTCTGAAACGGAGTCGATGGTCCAGATCACACCTTGATATGATGACTGTAATTAAATCACGATTTCGCATATCGCGATTTCAATGGTCATATTTCTTGCCTCTTCAAGTCGCGAGTCACAAAACTACGAAATGGAGTCGACGGTCTAGATCACACCTTGATCTGACGACTGTGATTAAATTGCGATTTCGCATATCGTGATTTCAATGGTCATATTTCTTGCCTCTCCAAGTCCCGAGTCGCGAAACTCCGAAATGGAGTCGACCGTCTAGATCGCACCTTGATCTGACGACTGTGATTAAATCGCGATTTCGGGAGATGAGAGATTGGATCATTTCTTACTTTTGACTTTCTAGTCAGTGAAATGATGATCTATGTCCACGTGTCATGCCCGAAGATGGACGGTCCTCCTTCTTTTCGGGAGTTTGTATGCCCGTTTCTCCTTGCACTTTAATGAATGTGCAGGTTCATCATGATCCAACTATGGTCGATCCTCACACTCAGATCTGATGCCTGAGATCTGTCCTCCTCTTCTGCACGTTCTTCTTGTCTACTAACAGATTTGACGGTCCTCCTTCTTTCGGGAATTTTGAATGGGATCAAACGATCATAAATGCTTCTCCTCCCAAGATTACTTTGTTCCACTTACTCTGATCTTACCATCGATGATTCTTGCCAACAATCCTTTGCACTACCTCTTCTGAGCTTATTCGAATCTTCTCTGCAACATCTTCTCAACTTTCTGTACTCATGCCATCTTCACTGTTGTACTTCCCATCAATGACAAGTATACATGCATGCATTGTCTGTTAAATATTTGCCAACATTCTCCCTCTTTGGCATTGATGGAAACAGAAGCACCCACATGCATTCAGACTCTCCTTCCAGACTCTTTTCTCCCCCTTTGACATCAATGCCAAAGAAGAAACATGCTCCCCCTGAGCTGTTGCAAAACATACTCCCCCTGTCAACTATGAGGATCTTGGAAATACACTAGATATTCAACAAGTACTCCCACTGACCACATGAAAAGATTAGACACAAGAAATTATAACCCCCAACTTTTGATGAAGATATCCAAAAGGGGTTGTTGCTAATGGTTTTGTAAATATATCTACAATCTGTTCTGTAGAAGGTATATAATTCAATTGAGCAATTCTATTTGTAACTTGTTCTCTAAGAAAATGGTACTTTATTGGAATATGATTAGTCTTGGAATGAAGAACAGGATTCTTGGAGACACTAATGGCACTGGTGTTATCATAGTGAATTGGAATGGGATCAGTGTAAGTTACCTTCAGATCTGCAAGAGTTTGTATCATCCATAAAATTTGTGTGCAGCAAGTAGCAGCAACAATGTATTCTACCTCTGTAGTGGATAATGAAATGGATCCTTGCTTTTTACTAAGCCATGCAACTAATGAGTCACCCAGAAAGAATGCTCCTCCACTGGTGCTTTTTCTCTCATCAACAAAGTT
Organism: Picea engelmannii; assembly: GCA_009831015.1. Taxonomy (NCBI): domain Eukaryota; kingdom Viridiplantae; phylum Streptophyta; class Pinopsida; order Pinales; family Pinaceae; genus Picea; species Picea engelmannii. Next base: position 792,915 of record ML803345.1, on the reverse strand, counting down.
TGCCCAATCTGCATCTAAATAAGCAGTTAACTGAAAATTCTGATTTCTGGGATACCATAGACCATAAGTCATTGTTTCCTTCAAGTATTTAAATATCCTTTTGACATCTACCAAATGACTTTGTTTAGGAGCAGACTGATAACAACCTACCATTCCAACAACTTGCATTATATCAGGATAGGATGTTGTGATGTACAAAAGACTACCTATCATAGAGCGATATGTCCTTTGATCAACATTAGGTGAAATATCATCTTTACTCAACTTGCAACCAACCACCATAGGTGTGCTAACTGGAGAAGAATCTTCCATCTGAAATTTCTTCAACATCTCTTTCAAATATTTTTCTTGAGAAATAAATATTCCTACAAAACTTTGTTTTACTTGTAAGCCAAGAAAATATGACAGTTCTCCTATCATGGACATTTTAAATTCTGTTTGCATAGAGTTAGCAAACCACTAGACAAATGATTCATTAGTATAGCCAAAAATAATATCATCTACATAAACCAAAACAACTATTAAATTATCACCTTCGGACTTAATGTAAAGGTTACTGTCAACAATACCTTTCTTGAACCCTTTTTCCTTTAAAAATTTTCCCAGTCTATAATACCAAGCTCGTGGTGCTTGTTTTAGTCCATATAAGGCCTTCTTAAGCTTACAAACATAATTAGGATTATCTGTCAATGAGAATCCTTCAAGTTGCTCCATATATACTTCTTCCTCTAGATCTCCATTAAGAAATGCTGACTTAACATCCATCTGATAAACTTTAAAGTTTTTATGACATGAATAAGCAAGAAACAT
>ML803345.1:762390-781113 GCA_009831015.1 Picea engelmannii | reverse complement strand
TTTACTATCTCTTCTTCTAAGGCTTCACACCTGACTTTCTTCTCTGACAATTGTTGTTTCAGTATGTCTTCTATTTTCTTTGCCTCTTCTAATTCCACTTTCAGCAGAGCAAAGTCTTCATCGGGTTTTTTACTTTCTTTCTCGAACTGTATCAACAATTGTTTTTGCTTTCTGTTCTTAATTCTGAGTCTGTCAATTTCTTCCAGTGCACTAATCAGTTCTCCTTCCATATCAACAAGAACTTCTTCATCATTATCATCACTGCCTATGATTTTATTATCATAATCCTCTTTGGCCCTAAGCATGAATTCATTTGCCTTATCTTCACAGGAAGAGTCACTATCGGTGTCTTCTGAGGAATTGTCATTATTTGCAACCAAACTTTTCTTCTTATTATATTTCTTGTATTTGTACTTCATTTTATCATCATAGTTCTGGTCCTTTTTCTGATGGGGACACTTAGATGAAAAATGACCTATCTTACCACAGTTAAAGCATTTGAAGGGCAACTTCCCTTGATATTTTCCTGATCCTTTCTTTAACCTTCTCACAAATTTTGCCTCAATATCATCTAATTTTGAATCAGTATTCTTGTCTGCTTTAAAAGATGCTTCTCTAGTACTGGATTTATCTTTGCTAATTCTCATTTCATATGTAGTAAAGTTCATAGAAGTTGATCAATGGATAGGGTTTTGAGATCATTTAATTCTTCTATTGCAGAAACTTTTCGATTAAATTTATCAAGCAGAGATCTTTAAATCTTCTGGACTAAGAGTGAGTCGTCAAACTTCTCACCAAGACCCTTCATGGCATTTACAAGTTCTTCAACTCTTAAAAAATACTTTCTAATTGTTTCATCTTCATTCATCTTTAGTTGTTCAAATTTCAATCTGTATGATTGAAGTTTGGCATCTTTTACTTTCTCATTTCCTTCATAACTGCTAATAAGTTTATCCCACATTGCTTTGGTAGTTTCAAGATGCATCACCTTTACAAACTCAGCTTCAGCAAGTCCATTCAAGATAGAATTAATTCTCTTAGCATTAAAACTAAACTCTAACTTATCATCCTTGGAGGCTAGCACAACAGGCTTTGTATATCCAGTCTCTACTACATCCCAAACATCAACACCCAAGGCCATTAAGCATGTTCTCATTCTAATCTTCCAGAAGGAAAAATTTGTTCCATCAAATAGAGGGGGCTTAGAGGTTGAAGTCCCTTCATTACTTGTCATGTTTAAGCTTACAGATCTACCTTTGAATAAAAGGAACCCACTCTGATACCAATTGTTGAAATTACTAAGACAACTGAGAGGGGGGGGGGGTGAATCAGTTGTTATTGTGCTTAAACAATTTTAAGTCCATTAAAACATTCTTAATCTTTCTTCAACTGATCATCAACATTATACAACATATGAAAAGTAAAAGTAAAGAGCATCGGTCACACATAAGGTATACACAGAGACAGATTTTCATGTGGAAACCCATAAAGGGACAAAACCTCTTCTTCTTCGAAATGATAGGCAATCTTTTAAGTTCTGTACATCATCTATAATTGAGCACCAACTCAATGTGAGGCTGCTACCCTTGTTTTACAAGCTACAACTTGTTTGAGAGCACCGGCTCTCTTGTTTCTCTAGCACCCACTAGAAGGAAGCACCAACTCCCCTAATGTTCCAGCACCAACTGGATGAAAGCACCAACTTCCAGTTACATAGGCTCCAACCTGTATAACAGAGAACACTTGTTCTCCCTTGCACCACCCTACCACCCTAGTTTCTCTGGCTGCAACCAAACGAAAGCTACAAATCCTTGTTTTCAAGCTCCCGCTTGAACCTCTGAGGACAACAATCCTCCCTAGCACCTCCCAACCACCCTGGAATATGAATGAATAAATAAATAGACAACTACACAGATAAATCGATTCTTACCACTTCTTCTCTGTTCTGTAAATCTGGTCTTCCTCTAACTGTTCTGCAATCCTTCTCTTCCTTTGTCTGTTCTGCAAATATGCTCTGCTTCAACTTGTTCTGTCATTCTGCTCTGCTTCAACTTGTTCTATCATTCTTCTCTGTTTAAACTTGTTTTGTCATTATGCTCTACTTCAAGTCATTCAGATTTGCTTCAAGTCATTTCCTCATCTGTTACTCTTCTCTGAGTTTTATCTCACACTGTGCATATTTTCAGTCTCACACTGCGCATATTTTTAGTCTCACACTGCGCATCCTATGATTTCCCCTTTCTTACAGTTTAATTCATTTTTCATCCAGAACGACCAACCTCACACCGTCTGTATCGTTTTCTTTTATGCACAACACCCACAACAGTTACATTTCGCATCTTCTTAGGCAAAAGAAAAACCGTCTGAGCAACTGAAATGCCAACCGATCAGGAATCATGAATCCATTTCACTAACAGATTCGTAACTGATAAATTAACTGTGAGAGAGAATTGTAGCCCTCCGATCATATTCAAGTTTATCTTCACCGTTGGATGAACTTTATTAACCTTGCCTTTAAATCGGGTTTCGACATTTTGACATTCCTATGGCCGAGTGTCTCGACCCTTCATGTCGCGATCTCCGAAGCTCCGATACAGAGATTTTCTGCACTATCTCCTTCCTCAATATGACCAAGGCCATGACCAAGTGATTATCCATAAAATCCTTTTCGTGAATTCACATTTTGAGAGTTTGGAGATGAGGCATCTCGACTCTCCAAGTCGTGATCCCCGAAACCTGGAGATGGAGCTGAGATCAACGGTCCACAATTTCGATGAATCTACGGTCGAGATCTCATCGTGAATTCGCATCTCACGATTCCTTCGATGGAGGTCCTTGTCACTCCAAGTTGCGATAGGTAAAACTCTGAAATGAAGCTTAAATCAACGGTCCACGATCTCGATGAATCTATTGTTGTGATTAAATCACGATTTCGCATATCGCGATTTCAATGGTCATATTTCTTGCCTCTCCAAGTCATGAGTCGCAAAACTCTGAAATGGATTCGATGGTCCAGATCACACCTTGATCTGTCGACTGCGATTAAATCGTGATTTCGCATATCACGATTTCAATGGTCATATTTCTTGCCTCTTCAAGTCACGAGTCGCGAAACTCTGAAATGGAGTCGACGGTCCAGATCACACCTTGATCTTACGGCTGCGATTAAATCGCGATTTCACATATCGTGATTTCAATGGTCATATTTATTGCCTCTCCAAGTCGCAAGTCACGAAACTCCGAAATGAAGTCGATGGTCTAGATCACACCTTGATCTGACGGCTGCGATTAAATCGTGATTTTGGGAGATGAGAGATTGGATCATTTCTTACTTTTGACTTTCCAGTCAGCGAAATGTTGATCTATGTCCATGTGTCATGCCCGAATATGGATGATCCTCCTTCTTTCGGGATTTTGTATGTCCATTTCTCCTTGCACTTTAATGAACGTGAAGGTTCTTCATGATCTGATGCCTGAGATCTGTCCTCCTCTTCTGCACGTTCTTCTTGTCTACTAACAGATCTAACGGTCCTCCTTCTTTCAGGAATTTTGAATGGGATCCAACGATTAGAAATTCTTCTCCTCCTGAGCTTACTTTGTTCCGCTTACTCTGATCCTGCCATCGATGATTCTTGTCAACAATCCTCTACATTATCTCTTCTGAGCTTATTCAAATCTTCTCTACAACGTCTTCTCAACTTTCTGTACTCATGCCATCTTCACTGTTGTACTTTCCATCAATGACAAGTATACAAGCATGCACTATCTGTTAAATATTTGCCAACAGTATATACATTTATAAATTTTGAATAAAATTAATAAAATATAAAAATATTATTAATTTAATACATTAATAAAGCATCCATAAATTAAAAATATTATTAATAAGATATTAATAAAGCATCAATACATACAAATATTATTAATAAACACATTAATAAAGTATCCATACAATAATAATAAACTATTACATTAAAAAATTATTTAAATAATATATACATTTATAAATTTTGAATAAAATTAATAAAGTATAAAAATATTATTAATTTAATACATTAATAAAGCATCCATAAATTAAAAATATTATTAATAACATATTAATAAAGCATTAATACATACATATATTATTAATAAAGCATTAATACATACAGATATTATTAATAAACACATTAATAAAAGTATCCATACAATAATAAAGTATTAAAATTTTCAAAAATACTATTAAAAATTTAAAATAATAAAATATTAGTAATACATAAATAAATACATACATATATTATTAATAAAGCATTAATACATACAGATATTATTAATAAACACATTAATAAAAGTATCCATACAATAATAAAGTATTAAAATTTTCAAAAATACTATTAAAAATTTAAAATAATAAAATATTAGTAATACATAAATAAAGAAAAATTACATTTATAATTATAGAATAAGTACATTAAAATATTAATAAAGTAAAAATTACTCATACATTATTAAAATATTAAAAAATTAATAATATGTTAATACATTGATATATTAAAATATAAATGTATTAATACATTATTAATGTATAGGCATATTGATCATGGACTAAAATATTAGTGTATTATTACATTAATGATTATTAATGTATGATTTAAATACTACTTTAATGATATATAATTAATGTATAAAATAATCACTTACCTTCTGAAAGTTTGATAGACCAATTTGATCTTAGTGGACGTTAATCATCATTATCATCATCCATAAATACATTATTAAAATATAAAATGTATTAAATAATTTAAATTTACAATATATTAATTAATTTATTACATGTATTGAATAATTTATTAATGTATTAAATGTATGCAATAATTTATAATTTGTTAATGTATTAGTTGAGAATTATTGATTAATAATAATGTATTAATGGATTAGTAATAAAATATTCAAAATTAATAAAGTATTAAAGTATCTATAAGTACAATAGATCTTTAAAGTAATAAAATATTAATAATAAGTCAATCAAGTAAAAAGATATAAATAATATATTTTTAGATAACTCTATTAATAGAAGCAAACATTATTCATATATTAATAAAGTATTCATACATTCATAAATTAAAAATACATAAATAATGATTTAGTAGATTCACCTACTAAAATATTAATGTTTTAATACATTTACTTAAAATACATTGATGTAATAATGTTTTAGTACATTCAAATAATTAATATGTTAATACATTTATGTACTAAAGTATTAATTAAATAATACTTTAATTGTATATTAATTAGTGTATTAATATATAAATATATTAATGTGTTAAAACATTAATGTATTAAATAATTTAAATATTAATGTAAAGTATAAATAAAGTATTTATACATTATTATATAATATAATATAGTAAATAAATACATTAATTAATTAAAGTATTATTACATTACTAAATAATGCATGGTTCAAATAGTGGTAACCACAATCTTGGGTCGGCAATGCAAGGGAGGCTCTAGAGAAATTTTCAAGCTAGGGTTTGATAGTCATGGTCTCAACAACGACCAATATGGTCACGAAAGGGGGAGCGAATGGATCCCCCTCATACAAGCAGGTAGTGGTGGACAGAGGGAAAGTCCCACGAGGTGATCGTTTCAAAGAACCTCTGACAGGTACCTGGGGATCAGGATCGAAAAGGAACCAAGAGGGAAACCAAGAAAAAAGTGATGAAGTGGGGGAAGGAGCTAGAGAAGCCTAGAACAGTGCACAAGCAACGGTGAACCCCAGTGGGGTAGAGGGGCGCAACCCATGTAAACCTAAAACAACACTGATACCCAAGGTTATACTAGAAGACACCCAAACACAACTTTTCCGGGATCATATGAAGACGCATGCACTAATATGCAAGTTCATGGGCCTGTGGCCCATAGAAAAAACATTGCGCAACTGGATAAAATACCATTGGAAGCCAACTGGAGAAGTTAAACTCCACCTGGGATCAAAAGGTTTCTTCACCGCGTTCTTTATGAACCTGGAGGACAGGGATAAAATCTTTGAGGGGGGGGGGATATTTCCATGCCTCAGTGGGGCTGTACATTCGTCCATGTAAGGAAAAATTCTTTACTCTTTACCGCTAGACTACTGGCTTCCATCCACCTTCGAAGCCATAGGGAACAAGCTCAAAAAATATGTCAAGACATCGGAAGCTACTCTAAAAGGAAGATATACATCCTATGCAAGGATCTTCATCGAGATGGATGTTTCGGGGGTGGTCTCGGAAGCCATAAGCCTGGAGTTTAGGGATGAGGAATGGATACAAAGCATAGACTACGAGAAGATCCCGTTTCAATCCAGAAGATGTCATGAACACCTACTAAGAGAATTCCCTCTTAATAAAAAAAAGAAGTGGAAAACACCAAGCTACAATAGGATGATGACGGTTTTGTGAAGCCAAATCACAAAAGTAAAGGAAACAAGAGACAAGGCAAGGCCCCAATAGGAAGCAACCCAGAAGCCAGTCTTAGAATAGAAGGAAGGGGAAGGCCAAACCAAGGGGAAGAAGGAGGGATGAAAAAGACAAAAGATAAGGATGCAAGTGAACACGCAACTCAGGAGAACACAAAAACTCCCAGGGAAGGAGGAAACAAAGAAGCCAACACTCCAATGCAGGAACCAAATGGAGATTCAAAGATGACTCCAAGTTAGTTAGGAACATAGGACCCAGATCTCAGAGACATTGTGTAAAGGGAAGGAATAGATCTACCAAATATATTGGAGCAATGGAAAACGAAGGGAGTAGACAATGTGCCAGTGAAGCAACTCAATCGCATTCAATATCTCTTCCTCCTAAGGGAGGAAGAAAAATCCATAGGGATCAAACAAATGCATGGTGAGATAGGACACCTAGGAATCAAAACAGGTGATGGAAAGCCACAACACTCACCCAAGCCGGCAAGGCGGAAGAAAGGAAGAAAATCAAATAGCATATCCCTACAAGAATGAGGAGCCCTGTTGATAAATTTAGGTAAGATTAAAAATATCTTCCCCAACTCCCCCCCACATGTTTAAATGAAGATAATAACATGGAATATAAGAGGTCTAAAAAACCCAAGAAAGCAACGAATCCTTAAAAATAGATTGATTAAGGAACAACCTGACCTGTGTTTCATTCAAGAGACAAAATTCACTTTAGACAGAATGGAAACAATCAGTAAAAAACACTGGAGGAAGTACAATATGTTGGTTGTCGAAAGCCAACAGATGATGAGAGGTATCCTCACCTTGTGGAACCCACAATAAATGAACCTACTTGCAACAGAAGCCACGACAAAAACACATTCTGTTAATATGAAAATTATAGGGAACACAAAGGAAATTCCATGCACTAATGTGTATGGCCCCCAGGTAATGGACGAGAAAAGGAGATTTCTCCTCGACCTACAAAATATAAAGGAGTATACCTTCAACCTCCATTGAATCCTAGCATGGGATTTCAACATCATCATTACACTTGTTGAGAAAAAAGGGGGCACCAGGAGACTGGAGAAAGATGTGGAAGAATTATCAGCTTTCATTGACACAATGAAACTGATGGACACTAGGACCAACAATGGTTAGTTCACCTGGAACAACAAATGACTAGGTCAACACCAAGTAGCTACAAGGCTAGAGATATTCTTGGTGTCATAATCAAAATGTTGCAGGGAATAACGTTGGAATGCAACATCCTCCCCCGGGGGGGATCAGATCACTAGCCCGTTCAACTGGAGGCAAATTTTCAAACCACACCAAAGAACAAATCATCTAGATTTGAGGAATTCTAGATCGACCATCCCACCTTCAAGGAGAACATCAACCAATGGTGGTGGGAGGAACTTTTGGATCAAGGGACAAAGATGTTCAAACTTTACAAAAAAATCAAGTACATCAAACAAAAACTCAAGGAATGGAACAAGGAAGTATTTGGAAATATAAACCAGGGGAAAAAGAAAATTGAGGACATAATGAGGAAACTACAGGAAAAATGCATCAAACAAGGATACATAGAGGTTTGGACAAAAAAGAGATCCATTTCACCCAGGAATGGGAAGCAAGATGCCAACAGGAAGAAACCTTGTGGCACCAAAAGTACAGAATAATGTAGCTAAAGGAATGGGAGGGGAATACCAATTTTTTTCATAGAACAACTATTGCAAGAAGATCCCACAACAAAATATTGAAGATTAGGGATCAGGACGGGATCGAAAGAGAATCCCACCAAGAAATTGAGAATACACTGGTCAACCACTTCCAGGGGATAGCCCAGGAACCCAACCAAGACAGATCGAAGGCCATACAAAGAATAATTCAGCACATCCCCAAGCTATTCATAGAGGAGAAAAATGTTGTCTTAAGCAAACCCATTGCCAAGAAAGAAATTGACCAAGTGGTCCAGGAGATGCCCAACAGAAAGGCCCTAGGCCTGAATGGCTTCACATTGGAATTCTTCAAATCTTGTTGGGAAGTGGTTAAGCATGATATTTATGGGGTGGTGGAGCACTCCAGGTCATAAAAATCCATCCTGAAAGCTTTAAATGCCACAATGATCACTCTAATCCCGAAAGAAAATGAAGCTAGGACCCTAGACCTCTACAGGCCTATAGATTTATTCATTGTAGTTTACAAGATATTATCCAAAGTCATATCCAATAGACTAAAGCCACTACTTCCCACACTGATTTCACAGGAACATGCAGGTTTTGTGGAAGGAAGACAAATCCTGGACAATATCATCCAATCCCATGAGATAATTCACATGCTGAAAAGCCAAAGTAGAGGGGGGATGATAATCCAACTTGATCTGGTGAAGGATTACAAAAAAATAAGTTGACACTACATGGCTAAGACATTGGAAGCTTTTGGGTTCGACCAACACTAGATCAACTGGATAATCAATCTAGTCTTAACGACAAGCTACTCGCTACTAATCAATGGAGCCCCAACCAAACCTTTATGTCTATCTAGAGGCATAATATAAGGGGACCCGCTATCCCCCTTCCTGTACATTCTAATTATGGAAGGGCTAAGCAGAAGTATAAAAAGCACAACTACAACTGGGGAAATAAAAGGCATCAACCCTTATGAAAACTGTCCAACCTCCACACACCAACAGTTCGTTGATGATGCCCTACTCCATGGCACACCCATGGTAAAGGAAGAAAAGGATTTTAAAATAATATTAGAAGACTTTGGGGAATCCTTGGGGGAGGAAATCAACTACTCCAAATCCATGATATATTTCTTCAACACTAATCCAACAATTCAACGTAACTTGGCCAACATTCTAGGGTTTGAACATAAAATGCTCCCAACGAAATACTTGGGAATCGCCTTGATGTATAGAGCCTGCAAAAAGGCCACATGGGGAGGAGTTATCAACAAACTGCAGGAGAGGGTAAAAAATTGGACATATAGAGCCCTAAACCTGGCCGAAAGGATTATCCCCGCCAAAAGGGTTCTTCAAGCAATTCTGGTGTATATGATGTCAGTGTTCCCAATCCCTAGAGGAATTCTACAAAAGATAAGAGCCATCCAACGACACTCCCTATGGTGCAACGTAGAAAATAAAAATAAATGGGCCCTAGTGGCTTGGGATAAGGTATGTAGACCAAAAAGAAAAGGAAGCCTATGGTTACAGGACCCACAAGTAACCAATGAAGCATATGTGGAAAATTTCTAGTGGAGATGGGTAAAAGAAAAATTGGTACCATGGGAAAACCTATGGAAGGCAATCTATGCCCCGAACATAAGTGAACATGAGAGAATTCGGTTCATGGGCAAAAGGGAGGGATCAACCATATGGAATCTTTCCTAGTACAACAAGCACTGGATATAGAAACACAACTTTTGGACACATGGCAACAGGAACCCAAAAGGAAAATTTAGACAGAGAGGAACTTCAACAAGAAATGATAGGGCAAGGAAAAACAAAAATCCATCATTAATGGAAGCAAAGGGATGGACACACCATATGGAGGATCTGGGACAAACTTAATCCACAAAATAGAGCCTGGACCAAAACAATCACGAAAGAGGTGGAGGAGGAATTGGGTAAAAGGAAAACTAGGGTCTTGGAAGAAGAGGACCAATTGAGGTGGGGCAGGAAAAATGGAGGTGAATTAAACTTAAAAGAAGCAAGGTATTACATCGTGGTTCAGGACCAAGAAAATCCAAAGTAATAGTGAGAAAAAATTTGGAAAATCCCCCAATGGCCAAAAATCAAAATGTTTAAATGGATAGTTCTACATAACCAAATTCTCACTTGGGAGAACCTCATGAAAAGGGGTTTCATAGGTCCCTCTCGTTGTCATCTCTGTCTAGAAAAGGAGGAAAAAACTAACCACCTCCTCGATGAATGGAGTTACACAACAAATATTTGGGATTGGGCAAGTAGGAATCTTCTACCAATCCAATAGGATGTAGGGGAATATCAATGCAGCCATCAACAACTGGAATGAGGGTTACAATGAAAATGAAATGGTGAACCTATGATGGAATATAATGTCAGGGATGATCATCTGGGCAATCTGGAAGGAACAGAATAGGTGCATATTCAAGAATGAAAGAATATCATAAGAAAGGATAAAGGAGACAATAGTCTCTAAAATAAGAGAAACGATGCAGAGTCCCAACTGCAATATGGAGAAAGCGCAACTCATACACCAAGACTCCAGGATCTTAGAACGTTTCCAACGGGAAAAATGGTGCAACAACCTAACTCTAGGGTGCAACCCTAAAATAGAGATAGGAGCCTGCAACTGGACTTCCCCTCTGCCAAGGTTCCTCAAAATGAACTTCGACGAGGTAGCAAAAGGAACTCCAGGAGTGGCAGGGGCAGACGACATGATCAGAGAAAGTGGTAGTAAAATCATCCGACTGTATGTTGGGAGCATGGGAAACCCAACCAACAAAGCGGTGGAATTTGGAGCCCTGGAAATTGGCCTTGAAATCCTAAGTCATGAAAGGATGACAAACACCATTGTGGAAGGTGACTCGACAATGGTTATAAACACAGTGAAAAGACTCCAAAATGGTACCAGAGTGGGAAAGGTTCAGTGCCACTGGCACCTTGCACACTCCCTAGAGAAAATCGAGGAACATCTGAGAACTATGAATACAATGGAGTTTCGTTGGGTGCGTAGGTCAGGGAATGCGCTAGCAGATAGGCTTGCCAAAGAGGAGGTTGGAAAGGAAGGCCTGGAACTAGACGACACCTGGATCAACATTCCGGATGGGCAACTCAGAATAGACTCCAACCACCTTGTGACAAAAGATTGTGAAGGTGGGTTAAGCATGAAAGGTCACATTGAGGAGGGCATTGCAAGGCCCTATAGAATGTAGGCAGGCCCCAGGTAGGATAGGATTTCCTAACACTCTAACACTATTCATCATGGAATATTATAATAAGCAACAAATGGATGAATGAAAGCAAGGTCATTTTTCTAGTAAGAGGCATGGAGAAAGAATGAGTGAAAGGCCTGGTAGCAAGTCACATGCAATGAATGATGTAATGCATGTGGGGTAGAGGATAACCAGGATCGATCTACCAAGACAAGTACAAGTATGAAGAGAAGCACAATCGGATAACAAGCGAGCAAGGGCAGTAACCGCACATGGAAAAAGGATGACCCATCATGACCATACAATCCTTAACAGTAAAATTGACGGAAGCACACATCACCACACGCAAAACAATATTGAAAGGACGGGCTTGCAGTGGGGAAGGTAAATAAGAATATGGACATTAGAAATAGCCACAATTAGAAGGAGCGCAACAACAGGGACTATCACAAAGTCCAGGGGAGGGAAAGGAATAATATCTGGGAAGTGAGGCATAGGATGAGTAACTAGCATAGGAGCTATGACATGCAGAGTAGGATGGTGTGTCTAAAGAAAATGCACAGGAAACTGAACCTCCTGAGAAGGAAGTATCGAACAGTCCGAGGTGAAAAATAGGAATGGCACAGGCCACAAAATATGCGAAGGGCAGCTTCCAAACTTGGGTTGTGCCGAAGCGGAAGGCAACTATCACCCGGTGGGAGAAAGAATTAAAGAAAATGTGCAAAGGTAAAGCATGGGATGCATTGGTACAGAAAGTGGACTGGGTAACTGATCCAGGGGCCACGTAACCTAGGGAAACCCTCTTCCACAAAATGATGGAGATGGAGTGGATAATTAAGATGATGATCGGAAAAGTAATTTCAGAGAGTGAAGAATACAGACAGGAGGATATGAAGGAAAATGTGATCCTGCGTTGCCTCAACAGTCTGGAAACTTTTACCAAACTATTAGTAGTGGTAGAGAAGAACCAGAAATGCAAGATGGAGCATTTGGCTACCCAGTTCCACCTCTACCTACGTTATGTCCATCACATGGAAATCATGCTCATTGATGGACACGGTGCATCGACTCAAATAAGGAATACTCGTACGAACCCACAAAAGGAAGATAACAAGGGCCATGAAGATGGTGGGAAGGAGCACCCCTAGGTGTAGAAACACTTCATTGTTCCAGATTAATGATTTGGTAGTCTATAGGCAGTCATGCCATACCTTGTCAGGTTAGCTCAAAGATATTTCTCTCTCTAGTTTAGGAGGATGTTTTTAATTTCTTCCTTTATGTATATGCTTTTTCCTCCAACTGAACATGGAATATCTGGTCTGGTTTCCCTTGGTGGTAGACCAAAACCATCCATCACTAATTACAACTTGCACAACTAGGGACCCCCTAATCTGGTTTCCTTCTAGGCAGACCATGAGGCCCACCTTTTGTATCATATTATCTTCAATAATATAGATCCATACAATCACTTACAAAAAAAAATACATGGTTCAAGTATTAATACAATAATAAAGTAATACATTAATAACACATTATTAATGTATTAATAAATTCATAAATTATTATTCTTAATATCTATTGGGATGAAGGGATTTTGTTTCTAAAATTATTATGTTCTAATAGGTTTGTCACACTCCCATGGTGGGTTATGTTCATCACATTTTGACATTAGAGTTTTGAACATCACATTCCCACAATGGGTATTGTTTGTCACAATTCGATGTTATGAAGTTTTTGTGACAATGTGATGTATGGACATGCATATATATGACATAAAGTGACAAGAGGTCTATGTGCGATGTATTGCGACATTTCAAATTTTGTTGGAATGTGACGAATGAAAGAGTTTTGTAATATAACAAGGTTTGTTCATTAAGGTCACATTGCAATGTGAGGATATACATTATATCAAACCGTGGTGCTATGTTTATTCACATAGTGAAATCATATCTAAGTGTGTAGCAGTGCGATGTTATGAGGTTCTTCGGAATGTAACAAAGGAAAGAGTTTTGTAAGATAGCATGGTTTTTGCAGGAACGCCACATTGTAATGTGCATGGAAGGAAATGCCAGTTTTAGTGAGGTTGCAACATTACATGAATGGTTGTATACATTTATGTTTTTTGTTGAGGGTTATATAAATTTATGTCTTTCCTTAAGTGTTATATTGTGTAATGAACAACTATATGCTTGGGTAAAGATAACTTTTATAGAATATTGTCACAATTTCAGAGGAAAAAAAAAGGAGGATGACTTGAAGAAAAAATCCCATCGCAACATATCAAAGCAAAATTATTCTAGAATTGAATGCTAAATTTATTTCATAAAGATAGATTATAATTGTTATATTTGAAGAAGTTACATATAAAACCATGTGATATAGTAGTGATTTAAAAGTAATAAATTGATTTACAAAAAATGGTATGTGTGAGGATGGTCTTGCAGTATACTTTAAACAATATGTCATATGGCCAAATATGGAGAGTAATAATTTTATGAAGTAGACGTCAATGTTTTAGACTTGATCGTCATAATGTGATGAAGGAAAGAGTTTTGAAAATAACAAGGTTTGTGCATGAAGGTCACATTGCAATGTGGGGATATGTGAGTATATCAGATCATGGTGCTATGTTTTGCCACATAATGATGTCATCTAAAAATGAGTAACAATGTGATGTTATGAAGTTCGTCACAATGACAATATAACAAAGGAAAGAGTTTAGTAACATAACATGGTTTTTGCATGAATGCCACATTGTGATGTGCATGGAAGGAAAATGTAGGTTTAGTGACATTGTAACATTAGATGAAGGGTTGTATAAATTTATTCTTTTCCTTGAGAGTTATATGAATTTATGTCTTTTCTTAAGTGTTATATTTGCTAATGAAGAAGTATATATGGTGCATATTGTCACTCGACCCTCACGGTCGGACCCGCTCTCACCAGGACCTTCTCTCACATAGGCCTGAAGAGTTAAATAACTCTTCCAACTCCTCTCGGGAGTTCTCTCTACCCACAACTCTCCTTCGGCGACCTCCTCTTCACTTCTCGGGAGATCGGGTTTCGCGGTATCGCGAAACTCGCAAACACAATTCTCATGCAATTCAAAACCCCGAACCCCGATGGGTCGAAGGTCAACGTCCACACGCCTGTCGGGGATTTCCCTTTCGGGATATCACTACTCGCGATATCAATGCTCTAAACTTCCAAACCCTGAATATCGATGTACCGATTCCCCGATACAACGACACCTATACTCCACTATCCTCCGGGGTCCCACTCTGCCACGTCACCTTCGGGATTTTGCGGATCGCAGATCCGTCCTACAAGAATTCTCGCTGGTCAAGAACCCCGATTTTACGAACCCCGATATGATGGGATCTTGTGCCACCTGTCTTCCTGACGATCAACGACTCCCGTTAGTTTGGGAAATCGCTATTCGCGATTTCAGAAAGTATGAAACTCTCGCCTCCACAAACGTCGAAATTCGAATCCCGATGGGCTTTGGTCCTTCCTCCTAAGCCTAAGGGTTAAACCCCTCATAGCTTGCTCATATCTGACGGTCGACGGTATCTCGCAACTCTTCACAGCGATCCCTGGCCGTCGATTATCCTCCTTGAGGATTTCTCCTACTCCAAAGCTTCGTTTCTGTTCGAGCACCTCCTGGATCTCTTCTCACAGCATTCACAAAAGGAACTATCCTTCTTGATCTTGCTCACTCTGACTCCTTCAGAGACCTTTTGCGCACACTGCTTGTGCTCAACCTCAACAACTCTCGAAATGTTGGGTCTCCCAGACTCCGTGCACTTCCTGCAACAGTAGTCTATACCCGTGTCTGCTCAGATCTGCTACAGAGACTCCGGCTTCAGCCTGCACTTCTCCTGCACGGCCCTAAATACCCAACTTAACTTCTAGGTGAACGAGAATGAGATTTTAACTACTGAGCCTCATCACGCACTCTATGCGGATGAATTCCACTGCACTCTATGCAGGAATCTCCTGGCTCACACAGAGAAACAATTGAAACTCATTCTCTTCCCTTGCAGATTTCAATTCAAATATGAAACCACATACACAACATATCAAAGCAAATGCATGATAGAAAGAAAATATCCATGAGCATAATATTAACACAGATAAACAACACAAACCATGGAATTGAATCACAGACTCCCTTCTATTAATTCAATCTGTACATGGGTGTTCTGCACAAATTCTCTGCTCTGCTCTTCTCTTCTGAATGCTTGATAATCCAGAATAATCATACAATGTACAAAGGAGGGTGCCTATATTCCGTTTTCCCTCTCGAATTCTACAACTATCAAATCTACAATCAATTCCTATCTAACAACATTAAATCTAATAAATGCCTTCCTATCTACAATACAATACAAGTGCGCTTCATTACATTAACTCATTAATGCTTGGCGCAACAAATATCAAGGTAAAATTCAAAAAGAAGTTTGCTGGCTGGTCCAGCTGTCTTTTCCCTGCTCCACACGCTGGCTCGCTTGATGAGTGAGCGATGCTCCTGCATCAATATACTTTGGTAAACATATTTTATAGAAAATTGTCACAATTTCATAGGAAAAAAAGAGGAGGATAACTTAAAGAAAATATCACATCGCAACATATCAACGCATGCTTATTGTAGAACTGAATACTAAAGTTATTTCATAAAGAGATATTAGAATAATTGTATTTGAAGATGTTAAATATAAAACCATGTGATATAGTGGTAATTTAAAAGTAATAAATTGATTGTCATTACCTGAGTATTATTTAGAGCTTTGAGGAGGAAAATATGGTATATGTGAATTTGGTCTTGCAGTATACTTTAAATAGTATGTGAGATGCCTAAATATGAACAATAATAGTTTTATGAAGTTGACATCAATATTTTATACTTCCAAAAGGTTCAAATTAAATAAAAAATATAAAAAATCCATGACATTATGTTTAACATTCATTAATTCATTAATATCCCAGTGGGTTAGCTCAATTTGATGAGTGTCATTGTTTGCTCGAATGAGGTTCCGGGGTCGAATCCTTGGCCAGGAGTTTGTTTAGGGCCTCACTTGATTTTGCCACCGGGTTAGGCTCGTAATCAGTCTGAACAGTTACCCCATTTACCATCCATGAAATGTGGGGAACTACTTGGGGGATTCCCGCGCCGTCTTCAAAGGAAAAAAAAAAGAAAAAAAAGAGAGACAATTTTCATGTAAAAAGAGAAATAACCTGAATGGGAAAAACCATATCAACATTTGATGATAAATAAAGGTTATGTATTTTGTAGACATATGAGTAACATAAGACATTGGAACATATGGAGAGAAAAAACATAGTAAGATGGGGAAATAATCTATTGTTGACACATATAAAAGAAAAAAAAATTGGATATCAATAACAAAATGAAAATTAAACATTAATAAAGTGATTAAGTTGCATTCAATAACACATATCAACATTTTGAGAGTAATAAAGGTTATATTTGGTGTATAAATTTCAATAAATATGAGAAATTGCAACATATGGACAACAATAATTGAATAGATAGACTTCTGAACAAGATAATAAAAATCAGTAGTCGATATCTTAAAAAAAAAAAAAAAAATTCGAAAATGTTATGATTTTATGTATATAAATATGGTATCCAAAAACCAACAATTTTAAAAATTCCTTAGATGGTAAACAAAAAAAAACTTATTCCAAATTACAACTAGATTTATGACATATGCAACACCAATTAACGTCTACAGTAACTTGACGATCCATTTGTCGTTGGAGCCATTCTTTGCGTAGTTTTTTTCCTGCTTCTCTATCAGAAATATGTTGAAATTGATGAACCATTTCTTTCAACTTAGCTATAAAATCGAGGGTATCATTGAAGATGTGTGTCGTAGTTCCACTTCTCCTACTAATCATCTTTTGAATTCCATTCTGTCAAAAATATGATGAAAATCATGAACCATTTCTTTCAACTTAGCTAAATAATTCATTCTCTCATTGAACATGTGTGTAGGAGTTCCACTTCTCCTACTAATAATCTCTTGAATTCTGATAAGAAATTGTTGTTCATTTGTGATATCATGTATTGTTTAAATAAACTTTGATGAAATTTCATTTTCCATAACTGTATGTTCAAAAGAACAATAATAAAATATATATATATTTAGTATAGCTGGAAAAAAAAAAAAAGATAACAAAACATTAATTCTCGGAAATTATGAATACAAAATTTATATTGACCCGTTTTAAAATTGTTGTAATAAAAACTAAATGACTAAACAAAATATTTGTTCAAAGGAAATGTTTAAAACTGTGCAAACAAAAGTAGAAAGGCAAAATAATTTGTATGGGAGAAAGAAATTCTTTGTTCGTACTGGGTAGAGGGAGAATGAAAATAATTTTTCCAAAATCTTTTCCGTCCAAGAAAAAAAAATAGAGTAAAATTTTCTTTCCCAAAAATGATGATATCGAAGACAAATACAATCCATCAACTCAGACAACAATTTTTGTTCATCCCAAATAGACAATATGGAAACGAAGTGAAAATATATGCAACCTAACATAGACATTCTATGCAAAGTGAAAATATTTAAATTGGATGTTACAATGATATGGAGTTTGATCGTTCCTCTTCATTTTTCCTAATTGTAAAATATGCACTGGTTTTTCGTCTTTTCATAGCGCTTAAAAGAGAAAGGTCACAATATGCGTAAACCATAACAATATTACCAGCTTAATGAGAACTTTGTTGAGTTTTCATTTTTTTCAAGGGTCACATTTTTTACCTCGTTTTTAAAAATGTTGCTACCGGTAGCACCATATTGCCTTTTTAGGTGGTATTTTTATGTTTTAAATTTTCTGATCCATAATATTTCCACAAAAAGAAATTTAAATCCTTATTTTTCATCTATTTTAAATTTTTTCTAATTTTTTTTCAATGGTGTTTTTAGTCATTTTTCCATGTTTCTATCAATCTTAAAAATATTTTTTACCATTTACTTTTTTGAAATTAAGATTTTTCATATAATTGTGTCTCAATTAATTTATAGTTCCATACTTTAAAATTTAGTGGAAAACATCATTTTTAACACATTTTCTACCTTTAAGTCAATACATAGAAAATAATTGTAGTTAAATAACACTATTCTTGAATAGTTATCAAAAAAATATTATTTGATTTTTTTTGATAAATTAAAAACTAAAAAAACATGAGAAAAGAAAACAATTGAAATTAACAAAAAAATATATATAAGTAAAATTATATATTAAAAAAAAAAACAAAGAAAAACCTAAAAATCTAAAGAGAAAAAAAAACTGAAATATTAAAATTATATATAAAACTAAAAGAAAGGACGAAA
>ML803345.1:748180-761893 GCA_009831015.1 Picea engelmannii | reverse complement strand
CATTAAAAATCCGAAAAATATATTATTTAACAAAACAAAACAAAACAAAAATTAAAATTACAACAAGAAAATTAAACAAAAAACCTTAATATATATAATAATAATAATAATAATAATAATCTATTTTTAAGGTCTCAACCAAGCGAGACACCAAATTGGTGTATGATACCCCCTCTTCCATGTGAATTGACTGGTAAAGTCTACAGAGGTATACATACCCTAATCCCTCTAGATTTGAACTTGTGACATATGATTATTATTATTATTATATAATAATTTATATATACGAAGGAGTAGGGAAATGGACCGATGTCGACATCACCCTAGCCACGTCCCCATGGGGCTCGAGCAGGGAGGGCTGGAGCGATACTTGACATCGACTATGTCCCTCCCCGCCCCCTTCATATATATAGTCTAAACTATAAATAAACTCATATATATATATATATATATAGTTTAATATGAACTGGAACAAAGATAGCATGATTATGGAGAAATTTTCAAGCTAGGGTTTGACAGTCACGATCTCAACAACAACCAGTATGGTCACCAAAGGGGGAGGGAATGAAACCCCCTCATATAAGCAGGTAGTGGTGGACATAGGGAAAGGCCCACGAGGAGATGATTTCAAAGAACCTCTGATAGGTACCTCGAGATTAGGATCGAAAAAGAACCAAGAGGGCAACCAAGAAAAATGTGGTCACGTGGGGGAAGGAGCCAGAGAAGCCAAGAATGATGCACATGCAACGATGAACCCCAATGGGGTAGAGGGGCGCAACCTGTGCAAACATAAAACAACACTGATACCTAAGGTTATATTGGAAGACCCCCAATCACATCTCTTCTGGGACCAGATGAAGACACATGAATTGATCTGCAAGTTCATGGGCTCATGACCCATAGAAAAACATTGCACAACTGGATAAAATACCATTGGAAGCCAAGTGGAGAAGTGGAAATACACCTGGGTTCGAAAGGATTCTTCACTATGGTCTTTATGAACCTAGAGGACAAGGATAAAGTCTTTGAGGGGGGGGCATATTTCCACGCCTCAGTGGGGCTGTACATTCGTCCATGGAAGGAAAAATTCTCCCCAGAGAAAGAATCCTTAAAAAATTTCCCAGTCTGTCTAAGTCTTTACTCCTTACCGCTAGACTATTGGTTTCCATCCACCTTCGAAGCCATAGGGAACAAGCTCGAAAAATATGTCAAGACATCGAAAGCTACTCTAAAAGGAAGATATACATCCTACGCAAGGATCTGCATCGAGATATATGTTTTAGGGGATATCTTGGAAGCCATAATCCTGGAGTTTAGGGATGAGGAATGGATACAAATCATAGACTATGAGAAGATACTGTTTCGATGTCGTAGATATCATGAACATGGACACCTACTAAGAGAATTCCCTCTTAACAAAAAATAAGAAGCGGAAAACACCAAGCTATAGGAGGATGAGGACGGTTTTGTGAACCCAAATCACAAAAGTAGAGGAAACAAGAGACAAGGAAAGGCCATAATAGGAAGCAACCCAGAAGCCTGGCTTAGAACAAAAGGAAGGGGCAGGCCCAACCAAGTGGAAGAAGGGGGGATGGAAAATATGAAAGATAAGGATGGGAGTGAAAAAAAAACTCAAAATAACATAGAAACTCCAATCAACAAAGGAGAACAGGGAGGTAGTGCAAGTCCCAGGGAAGGAGGAAATGAATATGCCAACACCCCAATGCAGGAAGCAGATGGAGATTCCAAGATGAATCCAAGTGAGGTAGGAACATAGGTCCCAGATCTCAGAGACATTGTGGAAACGTAAGGAACAAATGATCTTGATTTTATGAGAAGAAAAAAATGAATACAAATTATTAACATGTGCTTAACACAAAATAACAAAGATACAGTAAAACCGGTTTTCTATTCAATAATGAAATAAGCTGAAATTGTAAAATGTAGCGGAAACAAGCTTGTTGGAATGGTGTCGGCTTATCTCTCAGAAGATATGTGATGGTTGCGCTCATTCACAAGAAGATGATTACAATGAGGCTCTGAAGGCCTTTTTTACCATAAATAGGAATGCCAAAAACCCTAGACATCTAAAAACCTAACCTTAGGAGATGAAGCGTCGGAAGTGATGTGGGCCCCGTTTGGGTAAGTTAGTACATCAGCTTCTAGGGGTCGTAGCTTTTGCATACGATCTCCATTTTAGGAATATGATATCCCATTGGAAAGGTATCATCGAGGAGATTCATTTTGATATTACAAACATGTTTTCCCGAAAAACATCGTTTAGGGCCTCAAAACGGCTCCAGAAGTGAAAACTGCTAAAAATAGTAAATTACCAAAATTGTCAGAAAACTATTTTGAACCAGTTGTAAAAGGTGGATGGCCACAAATATCCACTTGGATCAATCCTCCCTCCTTAGGAAGAAATTGTCTCCACTACGTTGAGCTCCCCCATAAGATGAGGAAATTTTTGTTGAATTTGGCCCAGGGTGAGCCACTTGCCTTGGTGCAGGAGTTGTCTTGCTTTGACGACTCGATAAAGTTGGATCCTTCACTATCGAGTTCCCTTGATCTGTGTGTCCACAATATAATCATTGGATTCCTATTGTATGCAGTCGAGGTTGAGCTCTATTTGTGTCATTTGTTCTGCTACTTCTGAGGTGTCCAATAATGGTGGGAAATAAGGGTGAAGGAGATCCACATTGAACACTAGGTATAGGCCAAGGAAAGGAGGAATGTTGAGATCAAAAGAATTATCCCCCACAACCTTGGTGATGGTGTTCAACCCATAATAGAGTGGGAGAAGATTCTGATGGGGTCCTGTAAGGTGTTCTTTCTGCAAGTGAAACCAAACTTTGTCACCCACCTGAAACTTATGTGGCACGCGATGTTGATCATGGCATTGTTTTTACTTGTCATTGGACTTATGTAGGATATCCTAAACCTATTGGTGGATGTGTTGGATTTGCTTAATGAACAGTGTGGCTTTGTTATCTTCAGTTGGAGCAGGAGATGAGTCGGTCGAGGTGACCACAAGGGGAAGTGCAACATCTATGGGACCCAATGGTTGGAATCCCAACCCCACCTGAAAGGGGCTATGGCCAATTGAGCTATGTAGGGTTCGGTTGTAGCTATGTTGGACATAGGGAAGGTTCTCATCCCATGTGTGAGGGTGATTTGAATTATACATGTGAAGGATATGCAAAGTCATTCGATTTACGACCTTAGTTTGGCCATTTTTCTAGGGGTGCAAGGCCGTGGATTTGGTGAGCTTGGTGTCCAGCAGTGACTAGAGGCTTGAATAGAGGCTCGACCAGAATGTGTTGATAAATTGACTATCCCGATCTGAGACAATGGTTTGTGGGATTCCAAAATATACCCATACTCATTCAAAGAAGATCTTGGCAGTGGCCTTTGCTATGATTTTCTTCTTACAGGCAACCAGAATCACCATCTTGGAAAAGAGATCAACAACCAAAAAAATCACAGTCATTTCCCTACTTGGTGGATGGGAGGCCTAACATGTATTCCATTGAGATGGATTCCCATGGCTGGTCAGGATTAGGAAGAGGGGTGTACACGCCCTGTTTCTTAGTGGTCGGTTTGGAAATAGCACAGGAAGTGCAAGACCTAATATACTTGATGACCTCCTGTCAAAGTTTCAGCCAGTAGAAATGTTTATGTAGCATCGCCACTATATTTTCGATGCCAAAGTGTCCTGCCACCCAACTGTAGTGGGATTCCTAGATAATATCCACTCGCTCGCTTGATGGAACACAGATATGGCCCAGATGACACAACAACCCATCCTGAAGATGGAAATTATCGACAAATACGTTTGCACCCAACATTTGCTAGGTGGTGGTGAAGTTTGGTTTGGTCTCATAGAGTTGGGTACATCCATAGGTCTCATGGCTGCAAGAGTCTAGCACCGTGGTGAGTGTCGCGATTGGAGGTCTGCTGAGGCAATCGACGACGCAATTGGTGGTTCTTGTTTTATAGTTGATGTTGAGGTGGAATTGTTGCAAGTATGTGGACCACTTTTGATGGAAGTCATTCTACAATTTTTCTTGTGTCTGCACGAACTGCAGTGGATTATGATCAATGTGGATGACTATCTCCTTCCCGATAATGTAATGTCTCCACTAGTGGCAGGATTGCACAATGGAGTACATTTATTTGTCATAATTAGGGTACTTACAGACAACATCAGATAATGTCTCACTATGATAGGCTAGGGGGTGGTTGTACCGAGTGAGAATGATGCCCACAACATAGTCTGAAGCATCTGTCTCGATCTCAAAGAGTTGTTGCAGGTTTGATAGTGAAAGTACTAGGGATGAGAAAAAGCATTGCTTCAAATCATCGAATGCTTTTTGTTGGGACCGACCCCATGCAAATTTTTCCTTATCACCACCCTTGGTTATTTGGCTGAGTTCCCATGAAATATGCAAGAATCCCAACACGAACCTGCGGTAGAAATTGGCAAGGCGTAAGAAGCTCTGAAGCTCAGTGAGTGTGGTTGGGGCTGGCCAGTCATGGATGAATTGGATCTTGTCTGGATCCACATGTGCTCCATGCTGATCAATGATGTAGCCCAGGTAATGGACCGTATCCATGCCGAAGGAGCATTTTTCTAGGTTGGCATATAGCTTGTTCTTCCGCAGGGTGTGAATAACCTGTTGAATATGCTACAAGTGTTCAACCCAAGTCTTGTTGTAAATGAGAATGTCATCCAGATACACCACTACAAAAGTATTGGTGAATGGTTACAGGATATCATCCATCATCCTAATGAAAGTGGCTGAAGCATTTTTCAAACCAAAGGGCATGACCAACCATTCAAAAAGGACTTCCTTTGACTTGAAGGCGGTCTTCCATACATCTGTCTATTCTATCGGGACCTGGTTGTAGCCAGACTTCAGATCAATCTTACTGAAGTATTTGGCCCCTGTGAGTTGATCAAGGAGGTCATCGATTTGATGAATCAGGTACTAGTTTCTGACTGTGATTTTATTCAGAGCCCAATAATCAATGCAGAGTCGCCAGGTTCCATCTTCCTTCTATACCAGCATGATTGGGCTCCCACAAGGTGATGAGTTGGGATGGATTTACCCCTTGTTGAGCAGTTATTGGATTTGTCACCTGATCTCCTCATTCTCTAACAGAGAGCGTCGATAGACTGGCCCATTGGGCAGTGGTGCCTCGGGGGTCAGATCGATGGGGTGCTTGACCTGGCAGTGTAGAGGTACCTCAGTCAGTGAGGATAAGATATCCAAGTATTCTTCCATGACCTTATCTACTTGCTTTTGCTGTGTGGAGAGGTCAACTATAGAGACCCTGGATGTGGTTGTGATCTTTCACTTATTATGAGAGAGAATCACAAAGAAGACAAACTTCCCCATCTGAGAGATGACCTTCCTACATTTCTTAGCAGATATCAAGGAAATAACAGTAGGTGGGACTACCTCGGGTATCCTATACAATTTCTTGTTCAAAGTAATAATAAAACTACAAGGCCTAGACTCATATACAACATGACTTTTCCATAAATAAGGTTGGCCCAAAATAACATCACAAAATTTGAGATGAAAAACATCACATAATACCTCTCCTTTGAAGGTCTTGATGTCATACGACAGTCAACACTATTGGCTGACGTGGAGATCCCTTCCTTGGTGGAGCCATCCAATGGTGTAGAGTTTTGGGCGAGGCATTTTCGGTAGGGCCAACCACTTGATGTCCTCTGCTAAGATGAGGTTCTTCTGGCTACCGCTATCAATGATGAAGTGAAACAGGGTGCCTTTTACCCACATCTATGAATGGAAGAGGCAATCTCCTTCTTATGGCTCATCTGGTTCACCAGGCTGGAGCTTGATGATAGAAATGGTGGCACTGGGTTCTGCATCAATGATTCATCTTCCCCTTTCTGGTTTTGTCTCAGAGTCAAAATCCACATTTGATTTAGAGGATTTTACTTCGGCCACAAACAACTTCTTTAAGTGACAATCAACAGTGTTATGCCAAGGGATCTTATGGAAGTTGCACCACTTCCTGGTGTCCTTATTTTCTTGTGGCTTGGACTGGTTGTCTTGATACTATCCATCTTTTCTTTGTCCTTTTTTCTGAGGGGTTACCGGGCCGAAATTTTCGCATCTTTTGTTTGAACTTCTGCTCGATTTTGATGGCATATCGGTAGGCCGCACCCAAGGATGAGATGTCTAGAAATTCCATTTCGGTATGGATTTATCTATAAAGAGCACCACAATACTTGAGCACCATATGTCACGCTGAATATTTTATACCCATCTTGGTGCGAAAGGTATGGAATATATTTGTGAAATCTAGCATTGCTTGGTCTCTTTCTTGCTGCAGTGTGCTCCATTTAGTATACAAGTTGTCATAAATTCTAACAGGGTAGTATTGTTCCTTAATTTCATCCCTGAAGGATTCCCAGGTGGCTATGAATGTAAATAATGAGGGTTCCTCTATTTCATTTTTCTCACAGAAAGTTTCCCACCAATCTTTGACATGGGGAACGACTTTGAGGAGCGTAAAAGTAATCTTTTCTCTTTTCGAAAAGTTATGGACAAAAAAATACCCTTCTAGCAGATTCAACCACTTTTCTACAACATCTATGTCTATCTGACCTTCAAATATACGAATACCAAATTTTATTTTTACCTTGAAGGGGGTGGTGCCTCCGCTCGAAGAAGATGCATCGCTTGTTGGTAGCCACCGAAGGATTTGTGCAAAACTATCCATCATCTCATTCCTCTATTGCATGAGGGCTTCCTCAATCAACATTTTGAAAGGATCTCATCCATCATCATCTTTCTTTTCTCCTTCCATGAGAGGTCATTTATGCATGCGAGATATTTTGTCCTCAAGAGAAACAAGATCAAGACCCAACTCTTTGTACTCCGACCTCGTTGGGGACATGCATTAAGATGACAAGGAGAAGACCGCTCTGATACCACTGATCCAAATTTTATGGGAAGAATGAAATGAATACAGATTATTAACAGGTTCTGAACACAGAATAAAATAGATACAATAAAACTTGTTTTCTATTCAATAATGAAATAAGCTGAAACTGTAAAATGCAGTGGAAACAAGCTTGCTGGAATGGTGGCGGTTTGTCTCTGAGAAGAGATGTGATGACTGCACTCATTCACAATAATATGATTACAATGAGGCTCTGAAGGCCTTTTTACCATAATAAAGAATTCCCAAAACCCTAGACATCCAAAAACCTAACCCTAGGAGATGAAGCGCCAAAAGTCATGTGCGCCCCGTTTGGGTAAGTTAGTACATCAACTTCCCGGAGTCATAACTTTTGCATACGATCTCTGTTTTAGGCATATGATAGCCCGTTTGAAAGGTATCGTTGAGGAGATAAATTTTAGATGCAATATTGAAGGAACTTTTAAATTGAAAACATGTTTTCCGAAAAAACACCGTTTAAGGCCTCAAAACAGCTCCGGAAGTGAAAATTGTTAAAAATAGTAAATTACCAAAATTGCCAGAAAAATGTTTTGAGCCAGTTGGAAAAGGTGGGTGGCCACCAATATACACCTAGATCAACAGATATACCAAATATACTGGAGAAATGGAAAAGGAAGCGAGTAGACAATGTGCCAATGGAGAAACTCGATCACATTCAATATCTCTTCCTCCTAAGGGAGGAAGGGAAATCCAAAGAGATCAAGAACATGCATGGAGAGATAGGACACTTGGGAATAAAAACAAGTGATGGAAAACCACAATACTCACCCAAGCAGGCAAGGCAGAAGAAAGGAAGAAAATCAAATAGTGTAGCCCTACAAGAACTAGGAGCCCTGTTGATAAATTCAGGTAAGATTAAAAATATCTTCCCCAACTCCCCCCCACATGTTTAAATGAAGATAATAATGTGTAATATAAGAGGCATAAACATCCCAAGAAAGCAATAAATCCTTAAAAATATATTAATTAATTAACAACCTAACCTATGTTTCATTCAAGAGACAAAATGCACTTTAGACATAATGGAAACAATCAGTAAAAAACACTGTAGGAAGTACACGATGCTGGTTGTCAAAAGAAAACATATGATGGGAGGTTGACTCACCTTATGGAACCCAAAATAGGTGAACCTACTTGCATCAAAATCCATGAGAAACACACTTTCTGTTAGTATGCAAATTATAGGGAACACATAGGAAATTATGTGAACTAATGTGTATGGCCCCCAGGTGATGGAGGAAAAAAGGATATTTCTCCTCAACCTAGAGAATCTAATGGAGCATACCAAAAACCTCCATTGGATTCTAGAAGGGTATTTCGACATCATCACTACACTCGCTGAGAAAAAAAGGGGCATCAGGAGACTGGACATAGATGTCAAATAATTCTCAACTTTCATTAACATAATGAAGATCGTGGACATCAGGACCAACAATGTTCAGTTCACTTGGAACAAAAAATGACTAGGTCACCACCAAGTAGCTACAAGGCTAGACAGATTCTTTGTGTCAGAATCAATCATGCTGCAGGGACTAACTTTGGACTGCAACATCCTCCCCTGGGGGGGATCAAATCACTGGCCAGTTCAACCAGAAGAAAAATTTCAAACCACACTGAAGAATAGACCATATAGATTTGAGAAATTATGGATCGACCATCCCACCTTCCAGGATAACATCAACCAATGGTGTTGGGAGGAGCTTTCAGATCAAGGGACAAGGATTTTCAAACTTTACAAAAAGCTCAAGTACATCAAACAAAAAATCAAGGAGTGGAACACAGAAGTCTTTGGTAATATAAACTAGGGGTAAAAGAACATCGAGGATAGAATGAGGAAACTACATGAACATTTCATCGAAGAGGGATACATAGAGGATCAGAAAAAGGAAAAGATCCATTTGAACCAGGAATGGGAAGCGAGATTCCAGCAGGAAGAAACCCCGTTGTGCCAAAAGTCCAAAATAAGGTGGCTAAAGGAAGGGGAGAGGAAAACCAAGTTTTTTCATAGAACAACTATTGCAAGAAGATCCCACAAGAAAATCTTTAAGATTAGGGATCAGGATGGGATAGAAAGAGAATCCCACCAGGAAATTGAGAATACATTGGTCAGCCACTTCTAGGGTATAGCCCAGGAACCAAACCAAGACAAATCATAAGCCATACAAAGAATAATTCAGCACATCCCCAAGCTAGTCATAAAGGATAAAAATGTTTTCTTAAGCAAACCCATCACTAAGGAAGAAATTGATCAAGTGGTCCAGGAGATGGCCAATGGAAAGGCCCCATGCTCGGATGGTTTCACAGTGGAATTATTCAAATCCTATTGGGAAGTGGTTAAGTAGGATATTTATGGGCTGTTGGAGGACTCGAGGCGATTGACATCCATACTGAAAGATTTAAATTCCACAATGATCACCCTAATCCCAAAATAAAATGAAGCTAGGACCCTAGACTGCTGCAGGCCTATAACTTTATGCAATGTAGTTTACAAGATAATATCCAAATTCATAGCCAATAGACTGAAGCCACTACTTCCCACACTGATTTCACAGGAATAGGTGGGTTTTTTCGAAGGAAGACAAATCCTGGACAATATCATCCAAGTCCATGGGATCATTCACATGATGAAAAGCCAAAGGAGAGGGGGGATGATAATCCAACTTGATATGATGAAGGATTATGAAAAAATAAGATGGCACTACATGGTTAAGACATTGGAAGCTTTTGCGTTCGACCAGCACTAGATCAACTAGATAGTCACTCTAGTCTCAACGACAAGCTATTCGTTACTAATCAATTGAGCCTCAGCCAAACCTTTCTATCCATCTAGAGGAATAATACAAGGGGAACCACTTTCCCCCTTCCTATTCATTCTAATGATGGAAGGGATAAAAAGAATTATAAAAGGTGCAACTGCAGCTGGGGGAATAAAAGGCATCAAACCTTATGAAAATTGTCCAACCTCCACACACCAATAGTTCATTGATGATACCCTAATCCATGGCACACCCATGACAAAGGAATAAAATAATTTTAAACGAATATTAGAAGACTTCAGGGAATCCTCAGGGGTGAAAATCAACCACTCCAAATCCATGATATATTTCTTCAACACTAATCCAACAATTCAGTGCAACTTGGCCAACATTTTGGGGTTTGAATGTAAAACGCTCCCCATGAAATACTTTGTAATCCCCCTGACAGACAGAGCCTGCGTAAAGGCCACGTGGGAAGGATTTATCAATAAACTGTAGGAGAGGGTAAACAATTTTACATATAGAGCCCTAAACCTGGCCAAAAGGCTTATCCTCACCAAAACAATTCTTCAAGCAATTCTGGCGTATATGATGTCAGTGTTCCAAGCCCCCAAAGGAATTCTACAAAATATAAGATCCATCCAGTGAGACTTCCTATGGTGTGATGCATAAAATAAAAATAAATGGGCCCTGGTGGCCTGGGATAAGGTATGCAGACCAAAAATCAAAGGCGACCTAGGGTTACAGGACCCATAGGTAACAAACGAAGCCTACGGGGAAAACCTCTTGTGGATATGGGTAAAAGAAAATTTGGTACCGTGGGAAAACCTATGGAAGGCCAAGTATGCCTCAAACATAAGTAGCCAAGAGAAAATCCAGTTCACGGGCACAAGGGAGGGATTAGCCATCTGGAATATTGTCTGGCGCAACAAGCACCAGATCCAGAAAAACAACTTCTAGGAAGTCAGAAATAGTATAACAACAAGGTTTTTAGAGGAAGCATGGAAATAGGAACCCATAATGGAAAATCCAAATAGAGAGGAAATTCAACAGAAAATGATTGGGCAAGGCAAAAAAAAAAACCATCATTACTGGAAGCAAAGTGATGGCAGCAGCAGATGGAGGATTTGGGACAAACTTAAGCCAAAAAATAGAGCCCAGACTGAAACAATCACGAAAGATGTGGAGGAGGAATTGGGAAAAAAGGAAAATTGGGGTCTCATAAGAAGAGGACCAATTGAGGTGGGATAGGAAAAATGGGAGTGAATTCAACTTAAAAGAAGCACGGTATTACATCACGGGTCAGGACCATGAAAATCCAGAGCAACAGTGGGAAAATTTATGGAAAAGCCCCAAATGGCCAAAAATCAAAATGTTCAAATGGCTAGTTCTACATAATTGAATTCTAACTTGGGAGAACCTCATGAAAAGGGGTTTCATAGGTGCCTCTCGTTGCCATCTCTATCTAGATAAGGAGGAAACAACTAACCGCCTCCTCGACGAATGCAGTTACACAACAAAGATTTTGGATTGGGTGACAAACATCTTTCGCCAATCCAATAGGATCTAGGGGAACATCAACGCGACCATCAACAACTAGAATGAGGGTTATAGTGAAAATGAAACGGTGAACCTCTGTCGGAATCTAATGCCAAGGATGATCATCTAGGCAATATGGAAAGAAACAAACATGCACATCTTCAGGAATGAAAGCATGCCAACATAAAGGATAAAGGAGACAATAGTCTCTCAAATAAGAGATACGATGCAGAGCCACAACTACAAGATGGAGAAAGTGAAACTCACAGAACAAGACTCTCGGATCCTGGACCTTTTCCAACTGGAAAATTGGCACAACAACCTAACTGTAGGACACAACCCACAACTCCAGATAGGAGCTTGCAACTAGACTCCCCCTCTGTCAGGGTTCCTCAAACTGAACTTTGATGGGGCGACAAAAGGAAATCCAGGAGTGGCAGGGGCAGACGGCATGATCAAAGGTGGTGGTGGTAACATCATCCGACTATACATGGGAGCATGGGAAACTCAACCAACAAGGCAGTGGAATTTGGAGCCCTAGAACTTATCCTTGAAATCCTAAGTCATGAAATAATGACAACCAACATTGTGGAAGGTGACTCCACCCTGGTTATCAACACGGTGAAAAAAATACAAAATGACACCAGAGTGGGTAAGGTTCAGTGCCACTGGTGCCTTGCACACTCCCTATAGAAAATCTTGGAACATCTGAGAACTCTGAATATAGTGGAGTTGTGCTAGGTGCAGAGGTCAGCAAATGCACTAGTGGATAGGTTGACCAACGAGGGGGTAGGCAAGGAAGGCTCAAAACTAGACGACATCTGGATCAACATTCCAGATAGGCAACTCAGAAAAGACTGCAACCACCTTGAGACAAAAGACCATGAAGGCAGGTTAAACATGGAAGGTCACATTAAGGAGGACATCGTAATGCCCCGTGGAAGGTACACGAGCCCAAGGTAGGATAGGAATTCCCAACACTCTGACACTAATCATCATGCAATATTATAACAAGCATCAGACGGATGAATGGAAGCAAGGCCATTATGCCAGTAATAGGTATGGGGCAAGAACGAGTGAAAGGCCAAGAATGTGGGGCATATGATAACCATGATCAATCCACCAAGACAAGTACATGTACGAAGAGCAGTGCAACTAAATCACAAGCGAGCAAGGGTAGTAATTGTATAGGGACAAAGGACGACCCATCATGACCATACGAGACTTAAGAGGAAAATTAACGGAAGTGCACATCACCACAAGCAAACCAAGATTGAAAGGATGAGATCGTGGCGAGGAAAGGTCAATAAGAAGAGGGATAGTAGAAATAGATGCAATCAGAAGGAGCACAACAATAGGGATTTTCACAGAGTCTAGGGGAGGGAAAGGAAGAATACCTGGGAAGTGCAACACAGGCTGAGTAACCACCATCGGAGCTGCGACACGCAGAGTAGGATGGCACATCTAAAGAAAAAGCATAAGAAAAGGAACCCCCCTAGGAAGGAAGTCCTGAACTGTCCGAGGAGGAAAACAAGAATGGTACATGTTGCGAAAGAGGTGAAGGGAACCTTCCAAAATCGGGTTGAGCCGAAGGGGAAGGCAACCATCACCCAGTGGGAGAAGGAATTAAATAACAAGTGCAAAGGTAAAGCACAAGATTCATTGGTACAAGAAGCAGACTGGGTAACTGATATGGGGGCCATGCAACCCAGGGAAACCCTCTTCCACAAAATGGTGGAGATGGTGTGGATAACTAAGATAATGATCGAAAAATTAATTTCAGAGAGTGAATAATCCAGGCAGGAGGATAACAAGGAAAAAAAGATAATGTTGGACGAGATCCTGCGTCACCTCAACAGTCTGGAAAATATTACCAAACTATTAGTAGAGGTAGAGAAGGAATATAAATGCAAGATGGAGCGTTTAGCTACCCAGTTCCACCTCTACCTATGTTATGTCCATCACGTGGACATCCCGCCTACCAATGGACATGGTGCACCAACTCAAATCAGGAAAACTTGCATGACCTCACATAAGGAAGATAACAAGATCTAGGAAGATGGTGGGAAAGAGCACCCCCAGGTGCAAAAAAACTTCATTATTCCAGATTAATGATTTGGCAGTCTATAGGTAGTCATGTCAGGCCTAGTCAGGTTAGCTCAGATATCTTTCTCACTCTGGTTTAGGAGGATGTTTTTAGTTTCTTCCTTTATGTATATTCTTTTTTCTCTAATTGAACTTGGAACGTCTCGTCTAGTTTCCCTTAGTGGCAGAGCAGATCCATCCCTTGCTAATTACGACTTATGCAACTAGGGACTCGTTGGTCTGGTTTCCTTCTAGGCAGACCAAGAGGCCCATATTATCTTCAGTAATATAGATCATAACAGTGACTTACAAAAAAAAATATATAGTT
>ML803345.1:725022-748130 GCA_009831015.1 Picea engelmannii | reverse complement strand
TTTATTTTTTTTTTTAAACGTTTTAAGGGTTATTTTCATAATTACTTTTTTAAAATATGTATAAATTATTTAGATTATTGTTTTATTTGGAAATTTTGAATATTTTTTCCTTTTTTAATTTTTTTTTCGACCCTTTTTTTTAAGTTTTTAATTTGGGTTTTGAATATATTTTTTTGAATGTGTTTTTTTCTTCATTAAAAAAAAATTCAAAGATTTTGTCCTTTCTATTTATTTATTTTTCAAGTAAATTTAAGGAAAAAAATATTAGTAAATAAATTTTTAAGTGACCGTTCTGTATCTAATTTTTATTTTTTTTGAATAGAGATCTATTGTAAAAGCCACGATTTCAGGTAGGTCGAAATGAGCCATGATTTTAACGTTTACAATTTTTTTGTTTGTTTTAGTTTGCATCACTTTTTTATTTATTTGTTAATTTTAAGGTTTTTCTGAGCTATTGTATGAGTTTTGAAGGTCATGCTTGAAAAATGTTGTAATTTTGACCTCATTTGAAAAGTGGTGCTATTGGTAGCACCACTTTTTGATTTGGGGGTTGATTTTCATGTTTTCGATGCAAAAATATGGGATTTTTGGGCCAGAGTTCTCATTTTGAGGTCACAGTTCTCGTTAAGTTGGTAATATTGTTCCATCTATTGATTTGACTCTTTATATAAATGTGAATGTCAACCCTTTCTTCTCCTTGTTTCCAATATCAATCATTTCACATTGTAAAGTCAAGCCCTGTGATTGGTGAATAGTAAGGGCCCATTCCATCTTCAAAGGATTTTTTTTACAATTTCCTCTTATAACTGGTGTGATTGGTACAATGTTTGGATTTATTGGGTCAAATAGAACACCATTGTACTTATTAAAAGAAATAGTTCGGTACATTGGAAGCTAAGGAGGTTTTGAGATAGACATATAAAATATATTCTAAATGTAACCAAGATCACCATTCACTAAGCCAAATTCAACCCACAAGTTACATGTCAACATGACACATCTAGGGAACAATATAACTTCATGTTCCAATTGATCATCATGAACACCAACAATTTATGTTTGTCGTGTATGCTCAACAACACATCGTGCAATTGAAGAATTTAATGATTTCTATATCTGTCTATTATGTAAGCTCACTGAATTTTTTTGGGGAACAAGTGAAGTGATGAATTAAATACACTCCTCTCCTAAAGAGGAAAAGTCATATCAACCTGTGTCATAACAAGTTCCCAATCATAAAAAAGGGGTTCTCCATTTCTTATGTTCATTAAGAGTCTACGAAAACAATATTGTTTCAGATCATTTTCCTTGATCTGTCAAAATATTGTATCCAAGGTGACAATGATGTTGAGTTTTCTCCATAATACTTCCCACTCTATATTACCTGCATACAAAGGCTTATCTTAGACAAGAGGAAGTTGACCAAAGTCACCCGCAATAGATCTACCACCAAAAGGAGAAGATTATTCTCTGGAAATGCTTCTCATAATCAAGAATCAATCTGTATGAATAACCTTGGTCCTAAAAATATCATTTCACTTATCAAAATATATCTAATATGCCTCATTTCCTATTCAAATATTTCTAGAGACTCCCCTATAGTGGTCACATATCCTTAATAGGAATTTTTAGTGTCGAGTTTATTTTTTTTGCATGTATATTAAAATAAAATATTCATGTTGGAGCAAGCAAAAGAAAAGGACAATTTCCATTAGATGATGAAGTAGAAAGAGAATGAGAAATTGTAATATTCCCAATAGATCAAGGGAGATATTTTATGAATTATGTTATTTTTCCACAAATATTTTCCTTTCATTCTACTAAATACAATCCTTCAAACATATTGAAATCATCTTAGATACACTTAGAATAGAAGAGAATCATGGAATATTTTATTATGGATGGAGAATGAATACAAAAATCCAATGGTTGCTATAGAAGATACAATACATCAATGGAAAACAAACAATGCAAGCCAAAAACCTGGAATCGTGTTGTGGCCTCCCCTCAACATATGAGATCCAACCCTACAAGTGCCACAACCTCTCCAAGAATATCACTTCAACCCAAAACTGATCAAAAACCCAAGATGAAGCTCCAATGAATATCTTGGATGGATCCTCCTCCTTGTCTAGCTAGGGTGGATATTGCACCACTGAAACCAAACCAATAGTGGAAAGGTTTTTCCCAAAACCCCAATAAAAACATTGGCTACAAGAGCACTCCAATAAGATATAAAATCATAAGCATAATGATAAGTGAGGGGTTACCCTTCTTTTACACTTCTCCAACCCCTTCTAGATCATTCCTCCATGCCTTCTAGAACTTCCCCTTTTGGACTAAATCAACTCTTCTAGAATTTTCCCCTTTTTGACTAAATCAAATGTAATCCTTATTTATCCTTCAATTATTAATTAAACATTAAAAGTACATTTTTAATTCTTAAGTGGTTAATTGTTTAATGTCACTTTAAACACATAAACTCCCATAACTAAATGACATTAACTGACCCCCTTTTAATCCCTTTTTCTTTATTGACAATCCACATAAGTCCTTTCTAGTACAAAACTGGGAAACCCTAAAATGGGGACATGAAAAATCCTCCCTTCCCAAAGATTGCTTGTACTCAAGCAATGCCATCATGACTTGGTGCTCCATTGACTAATCCATACTAAAACTGAAAATGATACTAGGGTCCCAAACCATCCTATAAGAGGTTAAGCATCCTCTGCTTAAGACGTGGTCTGGTAATTTACTAACATATAAGGTCTCTTGAATGCTACCCACAATTAAGGCCACTCGGTGCAAGAATAACTCGATCAACTAACCAAGGAACTTCTCTGCTATTGAACCAATCTCATGAAGGCAAAAACTAGCTCTCGCCTCCAGGTGAGTTTCCACACTGTTTCCTACTGAAATCCTAGGGTCCCAATATATCGCCAGTAATGAACCACCACGATGATGCTATGCCACTATGATCATAGTCGTCCAACCATCATGCCCACTTTGCATCCACAAACTATAATGACTTAAAGGATCACATCCACTATCAAGGATCAAATGCATCGATTGTATCATCAACTCTAAAATGCATCCATGTTGCATTGTTTTAATAGTAGTTGAGATTGAGGTACAACACTATCACTTCTTGAAGAGAAAAGAAGTCGATAAACTTTTACTTCCCATAGGAATAAGATAATTTGTTCCCGACGGGAATTTTCCAGCTAGGCTTCACTTTTTGATGGCAGCAATAATCTTCAGATCTTGGTGGGAACCCTTTGTTAAATGAAGACAACGCACCCTGTCTCATCCGAAATTTATTTTATATTATAAATTATGGAAAAAGAAAGAGAATCCATTGATTTGGCAACATAAAAACAATTGATTGTAAATTTTTTCAATAAAGCCTTTATTGGGTTGAGTTGTAATCTATCTTTCCTTATGAGTAACAATTAACTGGAACCAGATTGATTTCACTTAGGGACAGGTGGAATGGCAACAACATTGGAAACTGTGTTGGTTTCTTTTAATAATTGATTGTTAGAACAACGCCATATAATGGAAATGATTTTTAAATTGTTTAGAACAACGCCTAATAGACAAGTGAATAGATAATGATTACAGATAATAAATAAATGTTCTAATAGTCTCCAATCTTATTTTAGTTT
Organism: Picea engelmannii; assembly: GCA_009831015.1. Lineage (NCBI taxonomy): Eukaryota > Viridiplantae > Streptophyta > Pinopsida > Pinales > Pinaceae > Picea > Picea engelmannii. The sequence continues at coordinate 744,462 of ML803345.1, read as the reverse complement.
TCAAGATACATTTATGAGGTTTCCTAACTTTCCTAAATTTTCAAAAACCTTTTTTAGACCTTTGAATATTATTTATTATTTCTTAAGAGAGAAGTGGTTTTTTATATTTTCATTTATTATGATTTGGAGTCGCATTTTCTTTAAATATTCTAATTTTTCTTATTTGAGTGGGGAGTGGGAAGTATCACCCTCTATTGCATCGAAGAGATGATTAGATTAATTTCATTTTATAGAGTGGATGATTGATCAATTATTATGTTTAATTAAATAGCAGTTTTTAGGCTAATCGGTGGAATCAAATAGATATTATAGACCCTGCCAATGTTCAAGTATTTCCAACAACATGCTTGTTCTCGCACTCAGGCATATGGGCTCATGCTTCTACATGCAAGATAATGGTTGGGGCTGAGAAGTAGTGTTATAGTTTAAGTCAAAGCATTGCTATATTTAAGAAGAGTATTGATATATTTTATATTTCAGGAAAAACATTGCGTTGTTATAATAGGCACTAAGGAAGATAAGCATGGTTAAGCCTTATTATATTTTAAATAAGTTAGGTAAGTGTTATTATAGGTTTTAACTTTAGGTTGAGGTTGGATAAGGTGCCTGGAATGGTCTCATGATGGTAAAATGTTAATGAGACACATATAGATTGTTGCGCAATTCTAAACATGTATCAAATTTAGTTACCTTGTGCCTCGTATAGCTCGATTGATTGGAGCGCTCTCATTTATATACTTCATGTAAGGTATGATAGTTAAGTTTGAATTTATGGCGTATTGTTTGGTGTCATGATTATAGGTTAAGGACTATTTAAGTTTGTGCCTTATTTTCTATTGCGCTTGTCACAGTGAGGCGACACAATTCCTTGATGGGATCAATGCACACAATGATCTATCAGCGCATATGAAACATGGCATAGGGTCATGCGCCTCCCAATGTGGATGATGTTGTTTTTGTAAGTAAGGATGTAACTGATTGGTAACATTAATGTGATTGTCTCCTGCTCCCCAGGAAGGTTCTAGCTACTGGTGTTGTTAAAATTGTTGAGTTCAATTTGATTGATGTTTCTTTTAGCCTAGTAGGCATGGTATTGCTTGTGATGGGCGGGATGTAGACACCTCCTTGTTACTCATAACAATCTCCATCCTTGAGACCTTGAATGGTCAAAATCAATGGGAACTTGAGCTTGAGCATTTCTTATTTTTCCTGGAGGTCCTAACCTTCCAGGGTAGGAAGGGGGAGTAGTCGTTTTTAGTTTTGTCTCATGATTTTTCGTATGCTGCATCCGGCTGCATGATTTGCTAGTGTGCTAGGTCATTAAGTTGTATATTTCTTGAGTTTGTGTGCATTGTGTTCAGCATCAAGTTGCATTGATTGACTAGTTGGCATTGTTGCCTTCCTGTTTAAAAAGAAAAATAAATAAATTTCACTCGTTATGCATCACATGTTGTTGAGATGCCAAGGGTCATTACATATGGTATCAGAGCCGGTACGACCTGCAACTTGGGATAACTTGGGATCACTACAAATTCCATTGATGGATTACCTATTTATAAAATGTCACTATTTAGAATTTATTGTATTTGTGTTGGTAATCATGGTTAGAGGACGCCACAGAGGCAGACAATGGGGTGCTAGGGGAGGAAGTGCGATGCCCCCAGTAGCATCCATACCCTAGGGGTCTAACCCCTATGGAGACGAACATGTTGTCAGGTAGGAACATATAGTTGTGGGTGATGTGGTTAGGCTGATGAGGTCCTTTCAGAGGATGTCTGAGGCACTGATTAGTCATTTAGATAGAGATGAGGCTAGAGTACTAACATCTCCTTATAAGGATCCATTTCATGCTCCAGTCGGTATTGGTAGCATTCACCACGAACTCGAGAAGGTCCAATTTCATGATTTCTTTGGTGCCCCGGACTACGAATCCATCGAGGCATGGTTGGAGAATATGGCGATGTGCTTTTCACTTTGAAACTATTCCTCCAACAAGAATTTACGCATGGTGGTCTTCCAACTAAAGGAGAGCGCTCTTCTATGGTGGAAGATGCTCCTGCTGCAATTGAACATGATAGTCGAAGACGTGTCATGGGAACTATTTGAGGAACGGTTCTGAGAGAGGCATATATCTTAGGAATTCATTGAGCGTCAGCTCAATGAGTTCAACTCCTTGCGACAAGGTGGAGGTACGGTGCCCGAGTACAAGGCTCATTTAATGGAGTTGCTTCGGTATGCTCTGCACTTGAATACCGAGAAACTTAACGTCAGAAATTTCATGCTAGACTTAATATCGACATTCATGCAAAGGTTTGGTTTCTGATGCCTCAAAACTTACATGATGTTTTCCAGAAGGCCCTCATAGAAGAGGAGTATCTTATCAGGAGGGGTCAGAGCAGGACCCCAGTGAGACCAACGGGACATGTGTCATCTGGTGCACTAAAGCATCAGACACCAACTAGATATTCACCAGGATTTTGAGGCACTCAGAGAGGATCCACATACACTACACCACGATGATCGACTGTTCAACACCAAACTCCTTACAAAGGACCACAACACCAACAGTAGCGTCGACCACAACAACAACAGTTTAGGCCTATTCAACAGAACAACCCAGGGTTTTAGGCTGGTGGGACGTTAGCCTCTACTTCAGGCATGAGGAATACTAGAACAAAGAAAGGGTGTTGGACATGTGGATATCCACATTACCAGCGTGATTTACCAGTGGAGAGGAACAAAGCATCCGGATCAGCCGAACCCACTGCAGTGGGATATTTGGGCAAGGGCCATCGGATTCATGCAGCAGTGAATAACTGCCAGGCAGAGCACCATTCGACTATGCTTGAGACGTCAGGTAACGTCGATGACCAGATCCTTAGTATTTTTATAGATGCAGGTGCTACAGAGAGTTTTATTTCTGGTGCAGCACTAAAAACAATTAAGGTAAAGGAATTCAAATAGGATGATTTTATCTTTGTAGAAATGGCTTCGGGAGCCAAAAAAAAGGTTGGAGGGAAGGTTACAAGATGTAGCCTTAACTTAGGAGAGTTTTTCACAAGGGCCATACTACACATCACGATCTTAGGATCTTATGACGTCGTGATCGGTATGGACAGGTTGGAATCGCATGAGGTGATACTCAACTATAAGACGAAATGGTTGAGCTTGGTCGATGATGAGGGACAAATACACGTGATTGTAGGTTGGAATCAGAGAGTCTCCATGAGGTTCATATATTCCTTGTAGCTACGGAAGAGTACGTGCAAGGGATGTAAGCTTTATGTGATCCTTGCATTAAACAATAAGGGAGTAGCAGAAGGCCTAGAAAACCTTCCGGTGGTGCGAGAGTTTATGACCATCTTCCCTGAGGATTTACCTAGGATGCCGCCAGAGAGGGAATTGGAATTTACCATCGAACTAAAACCGAGAAATAAACCGATAGAAAGAATGCTTTATCGGATGTCGAACCTAGAGTTACAGGAGTTGAAAATGCAATCAAAGGATTTGTTGGAACTAGGAATTATATGTCCAAGTGTCACAAAATGGGGTGCACCTGTTATCTTCATGAGGAACAAGGATGGGTTGTCGAGAATCTACATTAAGTACCATCAATTGAACGTAGGATTTCATGTTTGTATCCTCCTATAATGAAATTAACCATGAATTGTTGAGTAACTGTTACCTGGTGACCTTTCTGCAACCATGAGACTTTGTACGGTGTTGGGTGTGCAGTTGTCTCCAACGCTAGATTCTCCACCATCTATGTGGATACTAATTTGTTAGTGCTCCCACTGTCAATTATCACCTTGCAAACTCTATACTTTGTTTTGCAAGTTGTCCTAAACAAATTGTTCTTCTGCACTAGTTTTTTAACCTCTGGCTCTTGCTTCAAAATAACCTTCTTCATCATCAAGGACCTTCCATCCTCTACACCTTCTGTCTCAACATCTCACTTCTGTGCTTCTGATATGTGATATTCACCTCCTTTCTTTCTCTCAGGACAATCCCAAGACATATGTCTTGTCTTTCTACAAGCATACCACCTTACTTATCCTCCTCTCCCTCTTCCTCTACCTCTGGGAAAATAAATTTTACTACCACTCTGCCTTCCTCAGGAACTTACTCCTTTCTCAATGTGACTATGTGGTTTCTCCACCTCATCACTAGGCTTCTGTGTCTTATCTTGGGAAACTCCTTTCCCTCTGTTCAAGCTTCAACCCCTGTTCTGCTGACTCTTCTTTCTAGAAAACTTCTCTTCTGCCTTCAACGCCATCTGATATGAATCTTCTATAGCCTTGATTGTCGCCATACTGAGATCATATTGAATTTTGTATCTTAGGCCATCAATGTATCTGACAAGCTTCTCCTCATCTCTCTCTCTTTTTCTAGCTCTAATGTTTAGTTTGTATAACTCTTATGTGTACTCCTTCACAGTCAATTCTCTTTGTCTCAGGTTTTGTATCCTCCTGAATAGATTTATCTGGGAATCCTTTGGCATGAATATCACCTTCAAATTACCATTTGATCCAAACTCTTGATATTTTTTTTACCTTTTCTCCTCCTGTCAGCCCGCAGTTCATCCCACCACAGTGTTGGATGTGATTTCAGTCTAGTGACAGCATGTATTTCCTTTTTCTCCTCTTCAACATCCTCATAGTCAAAATACTTATCCATTGCTTGAATCCAGTCAAGTAATTCCTCTGTGTCTAAATTTCCTTCATGCATAGGGATGTTAATCTTCGCTCTGGAACCCAATTTGACAATCTCTCTCAACAAGCTTTCTTCCATAGCATCCTTAGCTACATCTTCTTCTTCGACTTCTACATTTTCGATTTCTTCCCTGCTGACATCTCCATCATCTGACACTCTCCTTTGTATTGATTCCATGGCATCCAAACTCGAACGTAGTTCTCTCATCTCACTTTCCATAGCTCTATTAGATACAGGTGGATCAACACATCTTCTAGGTGGCAATGTGCTGACGCTTATCTTTCTCCCTACAAAATTCAATTATGTATTCTTCTCTGATACCACTCTGGCGCAAACCCCCTTCCCTCCAAAGGTCTTCTTGACCTCTCGGTCTTGGATCGTTAAATTTCTGAGTTGGAGGGACTCCTTGGGTCCATGCAGGCATCTGAAACTATCTTTCCCACACACACACAGGTTCTTCCTCGAGTGACCACGGCTATGACCGTGGCTTGACCTCCTTCACGGCTCAGACTTCAGGGATATCCTGAATCCTACCTTTAGTCCTTCCTGAAGTGCTCAAATCTGAGTATCTGAACTCATTCCATGCGTCTCCTCGGATTCTCCGGCCCCACAACAGTTCAGACTTCACTAACCTGTGAAATTCTATGCCTCACACTCACAACCTCCAATCTCTCGATTCTGAGTTCTTGGATCCCATTGCCACGTGCTCTCCTGCAATCAATGGTCGAGATTGAATCTAGACTTCGGACCTGGCGATGAAGTCCTCATCAATTTTCCAACTTGTTGAACTTCCAAAGTATCGAAATACTTCCCAGTTCTCCTCCTTGTAACTTCACCAGATCTAATGGTCTAGAATCGTCCGTCTCCCTCTGAGAATGAATCTTGTGCTCATTGAATTTTACTAGAAGTTCAAGGATTCCTGCCCTTGAATATTTACCACTCTCCCTCCTGAGATTTCCTTCTATGACTTTCCTTGTTTCTCTAAACAATACCTTCCAAACTTAGTCAAATTTCATGGCCTGTGCACACTTTGCATCAGAATTTCATCCACACTCACTCCTCTGTGAATTATTTTGCACTCCTTGCAATTGTCTTCCAACTGCTTCTATCTCTCATGACTGAATCATGCTATCCCTTTTGAGCTTTCGAGTTTGAAAACCCTTTCGCGCACTCCTTGCATAATTTGATGCACTCCTTGGAGACATGTAAGTTCTTCTATCTCTTCTGAGCTTTTGACTCTAAGGCAGACTTAGTCACACACTCCTTGTAGACACCATGCACACCTTGCACTTTCTCAATAAAGAGAACCCATTTGGAACTTATCTACCCCTTGCAAATAACTCATACATTTAACAAAGCAAATGCAGTCATGGGTTCAAGAACAATAATAACAGAGAATTGAAAAATAACAAAAACTCTACCATTCATTCAGATAGACACATAATTAATACACATTGGGACATTATCTATGTTCTATTCACTCGACTGGAACTTGTATATGTAGATACATATTTCCTCACCACTCCTTAACCTATACAATATAGTTTCAAATTTTTTTCTGTCCTCCTCTATCTACAGCAACAAAAACTACTATCAACCACAATTGACACCAACTCTTACTGGGCAATATTACAAATCTTTATACAAAGAGGTTCTCTTCGAGAATTCCCTCCAACTACTCTACTATATTAAGTGGAATTGAATGCTATCAACTACTTAATGCCTATTACAACAAATATTGTGTCAGACAGATAAGAGCGCAAGCTCCAAATCTGTATTGCAATCTGATCCATAAAACAAAATACATTCCCCCATCATCTTTTCCTGATGGCTTAGCCTTCGATCATTTAAAGACATTCATAACTCAAAAGTTTATGTCAGATATCACATTAAAACATTGATCAGTTTGAAATTCAAAATATTTCAAAATGTGCGCTAGTGCACCCAATTGTCCTCCACGCTTGTGCTTTGTTGGAGATGCTCCTGCATCATACTCCCTTGGTTGAAAAATTCATGGACGTCCATGAGCTCCTCCACTGATCTTCCATGATTTTGGATATCTACTTCATTAACCCAGCTAACATCTTTTGCTAGTTGTCCTTTCCATTTCACCAAGTATTCAAAATGCATATTCCTTCTGGTCTTCCTACCAACCCTTTGATCTATGATCTTTTCCATCTGCGACTTCTATGCCACAAACATCTGTTTCTCCCACTGAATCTTTCTTTGATCTTTATCTCTCTTGGTTTCATATTCCCTATAAAGATACAAGTCTACAATGTTGAATATGTGTGATATACCCACATCTTCTGGCAACTCTAACTCATAAGCATTCTCGCCAAATCTTCTCAAGATTTTACATGGCCCTATCTTTTTCAATTTCATCTTGTTGTATGTTCCCCTTGAAAATATTTCCTTTCTTAGATGCGCTAGAACTTGATCTCCAACTTCAAATTCAATCTTTCTCCTGTGTTGATCAACCCTGCATTTGTATTCACATCTGGTCTTCTTCAACTGCTCCTTGATCTGATTGTGAAGTTCCTGCATCTCTGCAGAAAAATCTTTGTCTACCACGCTTCTAAACTCACCTTGCTTCAGATATATTAACTCGAAAAATCCCCTCAGATTCATTCCATACATGATTTGAAATGGAATTTTACCAGTGCTCCTGTTCACTGAGTCATTATATGCAAACTTGACATGTGCTAGAATCTGATCCCACTGACTATGGTGTTCAGTGACCAAACTCCTCAGCAAATCTCCTAGTCTTCTATTCACCACTTCGGTTTGTCCATATGTTTGTGGATGATGTACAGAACTAAAACATAGCTCTGTCCCCAAATTTTTCCACAACGTCCTCCATAAATGACCAATTTTTTTTTTATCCTTGTCTGAAACTATACTCCTGGGCAATCCATGGAGTCTCACAATCTCTTTGAAAAACAAGTTTGCAACATACATTACATCACTGGTCTTATAGCATGGAATAAAGTGTGCCATCTTCGAAAATCTATCTACCACCACAAATATGGAATCATTTCCTCTTTGTGTTATTGGCAATCCCAACACAAAATCCATGCTTATTGCATCCCAAGGCCTCTCTAGGATAGAAAATGGTTGATACAATCGAGTGTTTTGTTTCTTCCCCTTGGCATACTAATAAATCTTACAATTGTTCACAAATATCTTTAACTCCGCTCTCATACCTGGCCAATAATATGAAATGGCTATTTGGGCAAATGTTTTTCCATGGCCGAAGTGTCCGGCTAGACCTCTGTTATGCTTTTCCTTCAACAAATTCTCCCTCATCGAGCATCTGGGTATACACAACTGGCATCCCTTGAACAATAACCCATTCTGAATCAGATATTTAGACCACGAGGTTCTGTCTCCTAGCATAAGATTCACACATGATTCATATGCTTCTCCAAAATCTAGATCACCGTGATACATCTCCTTAAGGTGATCAAACCCCAAGGTTTTGACATGAGATTCCTACATAATCAAAATTCTCCTACTCAATGCATCAACAACTTTATTAGAATTTCCAAAAATATGTTTTATAACAAAAGTGAATTTTTTCATAAACTCTATCCACTTAGCATGTTTCTTGTTTAACTTCTCCTGTCTGGTTATGAATTGCAAAGTGTTATTATCGCTATACAAAAAAAACTCCTTTGGTACGAGATAATGTCTCCATTTCTTCAATGCTTTGATTATGGCATATAAGTCTTTGTCGTATGTGGAGTACTTTTGTTTATCTTCATTCAATTTTTCACTGAAATATGCAATAGGTTTGTTGTCCTGGATTAAGACCGCTCCAATTGCAACTCCACTCGCATCACATCTTACTTGAAACTTCTTTCCAAAATATGGTAGAACCAGAATCGGTTGTTTAGTTATCTTCTCCTTCAATATGTTGAAGCTTCTCTCAGCCTCTTCTGTCCATTTGAAATACTTGTGTCTTTTCTTCACTATATCCATCATCTGAGCACTAATCCCACTAAAATTCCTGATGAACTTCTGATAAAAACTTGCTAACCCATGGAATCTTCTTACCTCAAAGATATTCTTCGGTGATGGCCATTCTTTGATCTCTTTCACCTTTTTGGGATCCATATTTAACTCATTTGAAGAAATAAAAAAACCCAAATATATGAGCTCTATCTTCAAGAAAGAGGACTTCTTCAAATTGATTAACAACTTCTATTGCTACAACCTCCTCATCACCAATGTTGAATGTATCAAGTGTTCCTCCTTACTCTTGTTGAACACCAGTATATCATCTAGATATACAATCATGAACTTACCAATGAAATCCTTTAATACTTCATTCACCAGTCTGATAAAAGTGCTTGGGGCATTCGTTAAGCCAAATGACATAACAAGCCATTCATATAACCCCTCATTTGTCTTGAATGATGTTTTCCACTGATCACCTTCTCTCATCCTGATCTAGTGATATCCACTTTTCAAATCTATTTTTGAAATATAGTTGTCTCCACTTACGCAATCCATCAGGTCATCCATCCTTGGTAATGGAAATCTGTATCTAATGGTGATCTTGTTTATGGATCTCGAGTCCATACAGATTCTCCATCCTCCATCCTTCTTCAGACTTAATACATTTGGTACTGCACATGGACTCAAGCTCTCTATGACCAATCCCTTGTCTAACAGATCTTGAACCTGTCTCTTCACCTCCTGATTTTCTTGAGGCGTCAATATTTACGCTGCTTTGTTTGGCATGCTTGCTCTTGGTATCAAGTCAATGTGATGACTGATGCTCTTGATAGGTGGAAATGAGTTTGGAATCTCATCCACTACAATATCAACAAAGTTCTCTAGTAGCTCGTGAACTTCCTCAGGAAAATCCTCCAATGAAGTATTGGTAAGGATAACCCTCGGTTTCCTCACTACAAAAAACTGCATCTCTTGTTCCTTCTTCTCTTCATTCATGAGTTCCTCTCCACTCATGAGAAGTATGATCACGATGGATTCCTCCTTCATCTTCTTTTCCTCAATTGGCAACAAAATATGTGTCCTACCATTCTTCTCTAAGGTGTATGTGTTTTTCCTTCCATCATGAATAACATTTGTATCATATTTCTAGGGTATCCCCAACAAAACATGACATACATCCATAGGAATTACATCACATAGGATCTCATCTCTGTATCCTCCTCTATTGAAATTAACCAGACATTGTTGAGTAACTGTTACCTGATGACCTTTCTATAACCATGGGACTTTGTATGGTGTTCGGTGTGCAGTTGTCTCCATCTCTAGCTTCACCACCATCTTTGTGGATACTAAGTTGTGAGTGCTCCCACTGTCAATTATCACCTTGCAAACTCTGTCCTTTGTTTTGCAAGCTGTCCTGAACAAATTGTTCCTTTGCACTATTTTTTCAACCTCTGGCTCTTGCTTCAGAGAACCTTCTTCATCATTAAGGACCTTCCATCCTCTCCACCTTCTGTCTCAGCATTTCACTTCTGCACTTCTGATATGTGAGCCTCAACTCCTTTTTTTCTCTGTGGACAATCCCAAGACATCTGTCTTGTCTTTCCATAGGCATAACACCTTACTTCTCCTCCTCTACCTCTTTCTCTACCCCTGGGAAAATAAATTTTACCACCACTCTTCCTTCCTTGGGAACTTCCTCTTTTCTCAGAGTGACTATGTGGTTTCTCCGCCTCATCTATGGGCTTCTGTGCCTTATCTTGGGAAACTCCTTTGCCTCTGTTCAAAGTTTGGCCCATGTTATGATGAATCTACTTTCTATCCAGCTTCTCTTCTGCCTTCAATGCCATCTAATATGCATTTTCTATAGTCATGACTGTCTCCATATTGAGCTCATATTAAATTTCGTATCTCAGGCCATTAATGTATCTGAAAACCTTCTCCTCGTCTCTCTCTCTTTGTCCATTTCTAATGTTTAGTTTGTAGAACTCTTTTGTGTACTCCTTCACAGTCAATCCTCTCTATCTCAGGTTATGCATCCTCCTGAACAGATTTATCTGGTAATCCTTGGGCATGAATTTCGCCTTCAACTTGGCTACCATTCGATCCCAACTCTTGATCTTTTGTTTTCCTTTTCTCCTCCTATCTGCCTACAATTCATTCCACCACAGTGTTGCATGTCCTTTCAGTCCAGTGACATCATGTCTTACCTTTTTCTCCTCTTCGACATCCTCATAGTAGAAATACTTGTCCATTGCTCGAATCCAGTCAACCAATTCCTCTGTGTCTAAATTTTCTTCATACATAGGGATGTCAATATTCACTCTGGCACCCAATTCGAGAACTGCTCTCAACAAGAATTCTTTCGTAGCATCCTCAACTACAACTTCTTCTTCGAATTCTACATTTTTGATTTCTACTTCATTGACATATCCAACATCTGACGCTCTCCTTTGTGATGTTTCCATGGCATCCATCCTCGCACACAATTCTCTCATATCCCTTTCCATAACTCTGTTAGCTACAGGTGGATCAACACATATTCTAGGTGGCATTGTGATGATGCTTATCTTTCTCCCTACATAAGTCATTATGTATTCTTCTCTGATACCACTCTAGTGCAAACCCCCTTCCCTCCAAAGGGATGCTTGACCTCCCTATCTTGGATCGTTAAATTTCCAATTCGGAGCAACTCCTTGGGTCCCTGCGGGAACCCAAAACTATCTTACCCACACACACACAGGTTCTTCCTCGAGTGACCACGACTATGACCGTGGGTCAACCTCCTTCATCGTTCGGACTTTGGGGATATCTCGAATCCTACCTTCACTCTTTCCCAAAGATCTCAACTCTGAGTCTTTGAACTCACGCCACGTTTCTCCTACGATTCGCCAGCCCCACAACGGTTCAGACTTTGCTACCCTGTGAAATTGTAGGTCTTTCGCTCACAACCTCCAACCTCCCAATTCTGAGTTCTTGGATCCCGTTTCCATGTGTTATCTTGCAATCAATGATCGGGATTGAATAGCGACTTTAGACCTTACAATGCATTCTTCATCAAGTTTCCAACTTTCCGAACTTTCAAAGTATCAAAATACTTTCCGGTTCTCCTCCTTGTAACTTCACCAGATATAACGGTCTGGAATTGTTTGTCTCCCTCTGAGAACAAATCTTGCACTCGTTGACTTTTATGACAAGGTCAAGGATTCCTTCCCTTGAATATTTCTGCCACTCTCCCTCCCAATATTTCCTTCTCTAACTTTCCTTGTTACTCTGAACAATCCCTTCGACACTTGGTCGAATTTCCTGGCCTGTGCACACTTTGCATCATACTTTCATCCACACTCACTCCTCTATGAATAATTTCACACTCCTTGCAAATGTCTTCCAACTACTTCTATCTCTCATGACTGAATCACGCTATCCCTTCTGACATTTTGAGTCTGAAAACCCTTTCATGCACTCCTTGCAGATGTCGATGCACTCCTTCCAGACATGTAAGTTCTGCTATCTCTTCCAAGCTTTCAAGTCTGAAGAAAAATCAATCACACACTCCTTGCAGACACTATGCACACCTTCCACTTGCTCAATAAAGAGAACCCATTTGGAACTTATCTACCCCTCGCAAATGACTCATACATTCAATAAACAAAATGCAGTCATGGGTTCAAGAACAATAATAATAGAGAATTGAAAAATAACATAAACTCTACCATTGATTCAGATAGACACATAATCAATACACATTGGGACAATATCTTTGTTATATTCATTTGAATGGAACTTGTATATGTACATACATTGTTATTCACCACTCCTTAACCTTTACAAGCTAGATTCAAATGTTGTTCTGTGCTCCTCTATCTGCAACAACAACAACTACTATCAACCACAATTGACAACAACTCTTACTGGGCAATATTACAAATCTTTATACAAAGAGGTTCTGTTTGAGCATTCCCTCCAACTACTCTACTATATTAAATTGAATTGAATGCTATCAACTACTTAACACCTATTACAATAAATATTGTGTTAGAAAGATAAGAGTGCAAGCTCCAAATCTGTACTGCGATCTGATCCATAAAACAAAATACATTCCCCCATCATATTTTTGTGATGGCTTAGCCTCCGATCATTTAAAGACATTCATAACTCAAAAATTTCTGTTAGATATCACATTAATACATTGATCAGTTTGAAATTCAAAATATTTCAAAATGTACGCTAGTGCGTCGAGCTGTCCTCTACGCTTGTGCTTTGTTGGTGATGCTCCTGCATCACTTACATACTATGAAACTTCGGGACAAAGTTTAAAACAAGAGGGGGTCTATGTAACATCTCGCTCTTGCACACACTGAGCGAACTTATTCTTTGAGGACACTTGCATGCAAGTGATCCAGGTCATTATACTATTGGTTGTTTTGATTATGATTATGAGATATTGTGTATTTGATGATATGTTATTTTTGTTGTATTTACATAGACAGGTGCTTTTGACTGGGTTCTCCTAAGTGTGCGGGATTCTGGATATTAGAGGAAAGGGGGAAACTTAAAGAAAAGGGGGAAACTTAAAGAAAAAGGGTAATGTCTAACTTAGTAAGGAATCTGACCTTTGGAATTTTCTATTTATGAACTCAACTAAGATTTAAGTAAGGCGTAAGTCATTTAAGAATTGTAAGGGAATAATGGGACACCAAGGAACATTTTTAGGAACACGTTTAGGTAGGTGAGGAAAATAGGAAAATTTAATTAATAAATGAAATTGATTTTTTAGTGCAACTAGGGGATCGGGCGACATGTGTACGGGGGAGGTTTTTCCTAATTAAATAAATGAAAAGGAATCTAATGAGCGTTTGGGAAACTAATCACTTGAAAACTATATAAAAAGGATGGCAGAGGAGGATTATGGATCACATCTGACTTCCGTAGCGTTACGCTGCCGAAATTTCATCTTGAATGAGTTTCTCTGGTGGGAGTTGGGATACCCAGCTTGGGTAACGAGTGTTAGCTCAACCTTGCGAGGTGAGCTGGGAGCTAGCATTCTCTAGAGTTGTGTGCATGGCCTCTTTGCGGCTTGGGGAGCTCAAGGGGAGGAAGAGTACCCCTAGCGTTGGTTGGGAGGTACCGGTGAGGTCTCAGCGGTTGGCAAGTGAAAGTTGGATGGAGCGCACACACAGAACAATGACTACAGGTTCTTCGCCTTCGGATTTGGTATGCACGTGTAAATTGCATTGTAATTCAGTCAAATTTTCTGTATATGAATATTATTGATGATGAATAATGTAGTGTATTTCGTTGAGAAGTTGCTGCGCTTGTACTATGTCTCTGTCTTCATTGGAGCTTCAGGGTGATGAAATCTAAATTATGGTTTAAGGGAAACACAGATATGTGTGGTAATGAAATTGGTTATTTCCTTAGGAAAAGTGAAGCATTTGGCTTAGTATGAACACATGAATAAATTGGTTGCTCCCTTGCGTGTATGTAATCTGTGGATTATCCTATTGTTTGTTTTGAATATGAGTTGTATCCTTTAAGTTAGGCAATTTAGAAACAATTGAACTATCTTCATTTATACACATATTTTGTAGTTGTGCATAGTTTGCAGTGCCCCTCTGTTTCCAGTACCCCATAACCGCAGGATAGACTAATATGATCTTGATAGCTGCAAAAATACACTGCCTGGAATTATCACCTGAATAGTTCATCAAGATGAGTCTTGCTGTCTCCCGAGGCCATTGCTGATGCCTCAACGAATCGGCCGCTGCCCTCTTTCTCCTTCCACCTGAAATTCGCAGAGTTGATTGCATTCCTTTATCCTCGGGGCAGTAACGATGCTGACAACCATGATATTTAATGTCATTGACGTTGGACAAAGAACGTAAGGTTGGACATAGAACATAAGGTTGGACAGAGACGCTTTTCCCTGTTGCATTGTTTTAACAGTAGTTGAGATTGAGGTACAACAATATCACTTCTTGAAGAGAAAAGCAGTCAGTAAACTTTTACTTCGCAAAGGAATAGGATAATTTGTTCCCGACGAGAACTTTCCAAATAGGATTTACTTTTTGATGGCAGCAATAATCTTCAGATTTCGGTGAGAACCCTTTGTTAAACGCAAACAACGCACCCTGTCTCATCCGAAAGTGATTTATATTATAAATCATGGAAAAAGAAAGAAAACAATTGATTGTAAAATTTTTCAATAAAGCCTTTAGTGGGTCGAGTTGTAATCTATCTTTTCTTACGAGTAACAATTAACTGAAACCGGATTGATTTCACTTAGGGACTGGTGGAGTGGAATGGCAACAACATTGGAAACTGTGTTGGTTTCTTGTAATAATTGATTGTTAGAACAACGCCATATAATGGCAATCATTTTTAAATGTTTTAGAACAACGCCTAATAAAGAAGTGCATAGATAATGATTGCAGATAATAAATAAATGTTCTAATAGTATCCAATCTTATTTTAGTTTTCAAGATACATTTATGAGGTTGCCTAACTTTCCTAAATTTTCAAAAACCTTTTTTATACCTTTGAATATTATTTATTATTTCTTAAGAGAGAAGTGGTTTCTTATATTTTCATCTATTATGAGCTGCATTTTCTTTAAATATTTTGATTTTTCTTATTTGAGTGGGGAGTGGGAAGTATCACCCTCTATTGTATCGAAGAGATGATAAGATGAATTTCATTTTATAGAGTGAATGATTGATCAATTATTATGTTTAATTAAATAACAGTTTTTAGACTAGTCAGTGGAATCAAAGAGATATTATAGACCCTGCCAATGTTCAAGTCTTTCCAACAACATGCTTGTTCTCGTGCTTATGCATCTAGGATTATGCTTCTACATGCAAGAGAATGGTTGGGGCCCAAAAGTATTGTTATAGTTTAAGTTAAAGAATTGCTATATTTAAGAAGAGTATTGTTATATTTTATATTTCAGGAAAAACATTGCGTTGTTATAACTGGCACTAAGGAAGATAAGCATGGTTAAGCCTTGTTATATTTTAAAGAAGGTAGGTAAGTGTTATTATAGGTTTTAACTTTAGTTTGAGGTTGGATAAGGTGCTTGGAACGGTCTCATGATGGTAAAATGTTAATGAGATACATGTAGATTGTTGCCCAATTCTAAACCTGTATCGAATTTAGTTACCTTGCACCTCATTTAGCTCGATTGATTAGAGTGCTCGCATTTATAGACTTCATGTAAGGTATGACAATTAAATTTGAATTTATGGCGTATGGTTTGCTGTCATGATTACAGGTTTAGGACTGTTTAAGTTTGCGCCTTAGTTTCTATTGTGCTTTTCATAGTGAGGCGACACGATTCCTTGATGGGATCAATGCGCATAATGATCGATGAGCGCATATGAAACCTGACATAGGGTCATGTGCCTCCCGATGTGGATGATGTTGTTTTTATAAGTAAGGATGTAACTGATTGGTAATATTAATGTGATTTTCTCCCGCTGGTGGGGAAGGTTCTAGCTACTGGTGTTGTTAAAACTGTTGAGTTCAGTTTAATTGATGTTTCTTTTAGCCTAGTAGGCTTGGTCTTTCTTGTGATGGGAAGGATGTAGACACCTCCTTGTTCCTCATAACAATCGCTAGCCTTGAGAACTTAAATGGTCAAAATCGATGGGAACCTGGGCTTCAACATTGCTTATGTGTCCTGGAGGTCCTAACCTTGCAGGGTAGGATGGGCAAGTAGTTGTTTTTATTTTTGTCTAATGAATATTCGTATGTTTCATCCATTTGCATGAAGTGCTATTGTGATAGGTCGTTAAGTTGTCTATTTCTTGAGTTTGTGTGCGTTGTGTTCATCATCAATTTGTGTTGATTGAATGGTTGTCATTGTTACCTTCATGTTTAAAAAGAAAAAAAAAATTGCACTTGTTATGCATTGCATCTTGTCAAGACGACGGGGGTCGGTACATTCAATCATCGAAGTATCATCCAAAAATTCTCCCAACATATCATGTGCAAAGTTCCTCTAGGTGAACATAAGAAATCCGCGTATGGTAAAGTCACCAGAGTCCCACACTAGCCTGTAAGAAACGAAACACCCTCTACTCATAACACTGGTCTATACAGTGCAAATACCAAGTTCCACTTGTCTTCTCCTAATAAGACAGGAAATCATAACCTACATAAATTCATCCAAATCCTAGGAAGACAAATCCTCCAAGAACCACTCCAAAGCCTCCCAAAATTAAACTCTAGGAGTTCAAAACCAATTCTCACACCTCCAATAGTAGTTGAACTATTAAACCATGTAATTGCACGGTCCCAAACTAATCTCTAAAATGTTCCACCATGCTCACACTACACCACTGTAATCATCACCATCAGACCAATTCTCCCAGTCTGCATCCTCCTCTCCTCAAACCCTAAGTTGATCTCCATGAAGGGACTGAGACTACCATAATGAATTCTCCCCTATGAAGATGTCTTGGTGAAGTAAAAGTCTGCAAATCCACGATTGGCCTTGAGTCGCTCCTACCAAATAGAGTAAGTCCCAAACTCCTCTCCACTGACATCCCAAAAATAAAGTAGACCAATCCCTTTCACTACTCTTTCGACCATCATCTGAATCAATCTATCACTCAAATGAATTCATGGATCCCATCACCGAATTGGGATTCCGTCACTTCCAATACCTTCTATTTTTTATTGTACCTCACCGATAACTGTCAGAATCAAAATGAGCTAAGTCTCTGGTATGTCATAATTTGGTGGAAACTGTTAGAAAAACAGGACCGCGGAGCAATAAAATAAAACAAATGCATAAACAAAACACAGAAGACACAAAATACAAGAGAGACACAGATTTACTTGGTTCACCCAGTGTGGGCTACGTCCACTAGAGAAATTGCCAGGTCCTTCCTTTATTATTATCCAACAAATGAAGGGATACAACCTATAGCAAAACCCGTTGTAACTTCCTCTTCTTTCTCTCACAGTCTCCTCTCTCAGAATACAATATTCACCACAATCCATAGCCACGATACATTTCCCTGATAAAAGAGGGTTGCCTTCTAGGGAAAAAAACCCTAACATAATCTCTATCGTTAGATCTGCGAACTTATAATGAACGGTCCAAATTTACAATGAAATTACAATATACTTTTACAAGTCAATTTTTGCTTCAGGGGCTTCGCCCCCGAACCCTCGCTGGGGGCCTGATTGCCCCCAGACCCCGCAGAGGGGGTACCCCCCCTCTGGACTCCCCCACGTGGAAGAGTGTACATACTTCTGGGGTGTAAATACTTCATGGGGTATAAACACGGCTGAAAGTAAAAGACCTATAAATGAGGATTATTATCAGGCTCCACAACCAACAATCTCCCACTTGGAGATTGATCTCAACAACTCCACCGCTATTGTATATGCTGGACTCTGAACCTTCTTGGACCTGACAAATTTCTCATTTTCATCTTCATTCTTGAAGACCAACTGAAACTGAGCAAGAACTCAGTTTCTCCCTAGTTACTCCCTTTGTTAACATGTCTGCAGGATTCTGGCTAGTGTCTATCTTTTCTAGCTTCAATTGTCCATCTTCCAAGGTGGATTGTATCAAGTGGTACCTCAACTGTATATGCTTAGTCTTCGAATGGAAGGCTGATTTCTTTGCAAGGTGAATGACACTCTGACTGTCACAATACAACTTGTTGTTCTCCTGCTTCTTTCCCAATTCCTCCATAAACCTTTGTAACCAAATCATCTCTTTACTAGCCTCTGTAGCAACAACATACTCTACCTCTGTTGTTGAAAGTGCACCAACCTTTTGTAGTTTTGAAATCCAACTTACTGCTATTCCACCTATAGTAAAAACATACCCTGTGGTGCTCCTCCTGCTATCTTTATCACCTGCCATATCTGGATCAACATATCCCTGTAGAAAAGTGTTAGAATCTCCAAAACATAATGCATGTGTAGTAGTACCTCTCAAATACTTGAGAATCCACTTTACTGCCTCCCAATGTTCTTTACCTGGATTGTTCATATACCTGCTCACAACTCCCACTGCATGTGTAATATCTGGTCTTGTGCAAACCATTGCATACATCAAGCTGCCAACTGCTGATGAATGTGGGACCCTGAACATGTATTATATCTCCTCCTGTGTCTTGGGACACATTTCCTTAGTTAATTTGAAATAGCTGGCCAAAGGTGTACTAACTATTTTTGCATTCTGCATTCTAAACCTCTCCAACACCTTCTCTGTGTACTCACCCTGAGACAATGTTAGTTTGTGATTTTTCCTGTCTCTTGTTATTCTCATACCAAGGATTTTATTTGTAGCACCCAAATCCTTCATCGCAAATGAATTGGCTAATTTATTCTTGAGCACATTTATATCCTGCATATTAGTCCCCGCAACAAGCATGTCGTCTACATACAATAGCAAGATAATAAAGCTTCCATTTTCTAGCTTTTTAAAATAAACACAGTGATCAAAATGACATCTACTATAACCCTGTTCTATCATAAACCTGTCAAACTTCAGATACCACTACCTTGGAGCTTTCTTTAGGCCATACAATCTCTTCTTCAACCTGCATACCAAATTCTCCTTCCCTTTGACCTCATACCCCTGTGGCTGCTGCATATAAATCTCTTCCTCCAAATCTCCATGGAGAAAAACTGTTTTTACATCTAACTGTTCAAGATGCAAATCTTCTACTACCACAAGACTTAAAATAGTTCTAATTGAAGTCATTTTAACAATAGGAGAAAATATTTCATCAAAAT
>ML803345.1:708060-723056 GCA_009831015.1 Picea engelmannii | reverse complement strand
TATTAAATAATCTCTTCATTAGAAATACCTTATTCGACGCCGAGGGTTTTTCATACAATTTGGCCAATGCGTCCATCAAACCCTTCGTTGTCTTTTCTTTCGAAATATTGAAAGCCACCGACGCTGCCAGGCTCAGCCATATCTTTCCTAGAGCCTTTCTGTCAAGAATCTCCCATTCTTCGTCCTTTATGGCCGCCGACTTCTTTGCTACTCTGCTCAATGGTAGGAATAGATCCTTCTGATATAAATAGTCTTCCATTTGCATATTCCATAACTGGTAGTTTTGGCCATTAAATTTCTCGACCCTAAACTTTCCATCTTCCAACATTGCTCCCAGTTGAACCAGGAACCCTCTTTTCCTGCGAGTTACCTTATGTTTTGATACCAGTTGTTAGAAAAACAGGACCGCGGAGCAATAAAATAAAACAAATGTAGAAAAAAAACATAGAAGACACACAATACAAGAGAGACACAGATTTACGTGGTTCACCCAGTGTGGGCTACGTCCACTAGAGAAATTGCCAGGTCCTTCCTCTATTATTATCCAGTAAATGAAGGGATACAACCTATAGAAAAACCCGCTGTAACTTCCTCTTCTTTCTCTCACAGTCTTCTCTCTCATAATACAATATTCACCACAATCCATAGCCGCGATACATTTCCCTCATAAAAGAGGGTTTCCTTCTAGGGAAAAATCCCTAACATAATCTCTACCGTTAGATCTGTGACCTTATAATGAACAGTCTAGATTTACAATGAAATTACAATATACTTTTACAAAGAAATTTTTGCTTCGGGGGCTTCGCCCCCGAACCCCCACTGGGGGGAGACTTGCCCCCAGACGCCCCAATCGGGGGGATAGGCCCCTCGAACCCCACAGAGGGGGTACCCCCCCTCTGCACTCCCCCACGTGGAAGAGTGTACATACTTCTGGGGTATAAATACTTCATGGGGTATAAACACGGCTGAAAGTAAAAGACCTATAAATCAAGAAGATAATCAGGCTCCACAACCAACAGAAACCAAGTAATATGAGTCAACTATGTTCCTCCTAATCTATTGTGTTCCTGACGAACTTCTTGAGGTAATCAGATATCATGATCATTGTCGATGTACACAAGTACTATTTGGATTCCTGTCATTTGCAGTGCCTCATACTCATGTGAGTACTCAGAATGCCCTTCCAAAGGTGAATCAAACATAACCCTCATGATCATCTCCCTAAGCGTGAGCTCGAAAACTACATGTGTGTGACCTCCGTAGACATCCACCACTTTGTGAACTGATATCTATGAGAAAATATCTAGTACAATATGGATCTCCTCCTGAGCTTTGACCACATAGTCCCAACAAAAAAAATTTGACATGGCCATAATCCTTCCCGCCTCACTCATATGACTAAAGTGATTTCTCCATGTCCTAGTAAATATACTAGTGGCATCAACAAACAACATTAGGTTCCAATGCCACTGTGTGAAAGATAGAAAAGTGCCAGTGATATCATCTCGATGTGTCTGTACATCATGCATACCGATCGGATGGCCATGATGTAAAGAATCCATCACATCAATCTCCCTCTCCCTATATAGAATATAACTTGATCATAGATCAATCTCGGGAGAGTACCTTGTCCCATGCTTGAATGTGACTCATGTCTCATCTAACTATCTTCCATGATCTGCTATTGTCCTATTATATACTCTAAGGTAATCAAATAGTAGTACTAGTTGCCACTGCCACTCTCTGAAAGTTTGGAAAGATACTAGTGCATTGGTCAACCACAAGGGTATGGCTAAGAAATCAAGGTAGCATCTGAGAGAAACCCTGTAGGTATCCTTCTCTTTGTCTTTATTGTGGTGACATCCCAATCGAACATCAATATATGAGGTATATAGCTCTCCATGATGCTTGTCCATCAACTCATCGATCCTGGGTGGACCAAACTCAATGATATGTCTGAAGTCTCTGTCTGGAGGTCTTCCCAGGGGAAATTTCCCAAAATCCCATTGTATACCACTATACATTATTGTATATGGTTGTATATCACTGCAAACCATTATATCATCATGTACCATCATGTATCCCATATGTGCCTCTCAATGAATCACTCTACTAATATCAAATGAACCTGGATCCCATAGTGATGTATCCACAATCACCCTATACTTTGTTCCCCAATCAACTGGTGCACGCACTGTTGGACATATTTTCATTGAGGTGTTTGTATTTATGTCAACAGTCGATGTCATTATGATGTGATGATGAGTTTTTATGAACAAAATGCAGTGAAATCTATCTAAAGATCAGGAGAGATAACATATTAAATTTCATGATATTAATGCATATGAAGAAACACCATCGAGATTGAACTCCCAACAAATCAATGATATTGATCAGTTAGAATCCAAGTACAAAACAAAAATATCAGAAGGGAAATCACATTGCAATGATATAAACAACATGTAGAGGAATCTACCAAAAAGATCATAAGGGAAAATGCATTGCAATGATATAAACAACATGCAGAGGAATCTACAAAAAATATAATAAGGGAAAGAACATTGCAATGATATAAACAACATGAAGAGGAAATGGGAAAGAGCATTATAGAAACATGATCAGGAGTGAAATCCACATAGTAAAACTACAAAACAATCGAGGGAGAATCTTGTCCATTGATGCATATTTCGAGACAAACCTGGACCATCATATCTGGGAGTTACAAAGGAGGTCCTTTGGATCAAACATCCGATTAATTCCTGACCGTCAGATCTCAGTAAGGGTAAATCAATGGAGAAGAACCATTATGGGATGCAAGGGTTGAGTTAATGATTGTGCAACTTTCGGTTCAAAAATCCTCCTTGATCATTGATCTACTACGGAACCATTCTTGACTGTCAGATAAAGTGAATTTTCTCGAGTTTTACTCAGGGAATCTCACTTTGGAATAATTGAGAATTGGGAGAGTATAACCCAAAGTGTCGAAGGCCAAAAATAATCTATACCATTGATCTAGAACTGATCACAGCCATCATATCTAGGAGGGGGACATGTACCACGCCAGGAGATCCATGTCAGCAGACCACGTCATCAAGGACATGTGGTTCAATAAGATAGTGACAAGTGCCTAGGTCCATTTGGAATTTTAGGTTACGTAAGTCACAAATCTAGGTGACAGGTGGAAACCACTCATCTCGTGCTAAGTCAACAATGACGTCAACAAGTTACATCACTTTGAGAGTTAGTCCTTCTGGGGAAACCAACAACTACCCAAAGCTTCAAAGGTCAAAGTTAATAATGACTGCTAATCTAATATCCTCCAGGATGAATCATGACCGTTGGATCAAAACATGACATAAGCTCTCCTATGTTGACCACTTCGGCGCTGACCAAATTTGGTGGAAATTGGAACAACAAATACCCATACCCCCGAAGGCCGAAGCCCCAAAGTAACAACAATCGTTGATCTAAAGAAAAATATGGGAATCGTCAAATCAGGAGACAGTCAACTCTGACACTGACCAACTCTGGTGGAAATTGGAACATATATTACCCAGACCTTTGAACCTTCAAAGTCCCGAAGTAAATGATAACCACCCATCTCAATCTTTCATTAAGTCATAATAGTCAGATTAAGCAGTGGAAGTATAAATTAAGGATTGGAGCTAGACTATTGATTTGGTTCGAGGATTCATACTAACCATTGGATCAATCCTTGTGATAAATGAACGAGAACCATCCACTCAATGGAAGATCAAGTCATGGACGTCAATTTTTTTGAATCATATGGAAAAGACAGGATCACCCATCTACGAAATAAAAAATATCGATTGTCTGATCTACTTCAGTGAAAACTACTCTGAAAGATTGGATGAGAGAGAAATCGCTCGAAGGCCGAAGTACCAGAGGAATAGGTTCCAGTCCTCGGTCATGGGTTACAAACACATAATCCATGAGGCACTAGATACATCACTTAATTAATAATCTTGTGGTTTTGTGTTATTGGTCAATTGCAAATGGTTTGAAGGAAGTGCCTCTGCAGGATTTGATTTCTGCACCATTTGCAGAGACATGGAATCAAGTTAAATAAATCGATCCATACTTGTGATCGATTTAAAAGCACCCTTAATTAAAATCCTACACAATGATGTTTTAATAATAATAAATATTATTGTTAATTTAAAATGAAGAGGTGTGATGGTCCAAATAAAGGGACACAATGCTTCATACCTCACACCAGTTGGAAGAGTATATAAACGAGAAAGAATGGTGAGAAGAAAGTGTCTCTGAAGTCTAGATCAGAAGATGAAAACAACAACAAAGTCCAAGAAGACAAATTGATGTTTCTTATGAAGTGAGGGTGGAATGGAGAAGAACGAAAGGATTCATATACTTTAAGTGTAAGTTAAGGGAGTTGGTGCTTCCTAGGGTTGGTGCCCTAAATACAAGGGAGTTGGTTCTTCCTAAGGTTGGTTCCCTAAGTACAAGGGAGTTGGTGCTTCCTAGGGTTGGTTCAATAAATAAACAAGGGAGTTTGTGTTTCCTAGGGTTGGTGCCCCAAAGAATGGGATTTGTGTCTCCTAGTGTTGGTTCTCTAAAAAGGATTGGCGTCCTTCACTATTCTTCATAAAATCCTTGTAATTCATATTAATTATATTTATATAATTGATTTTGGAAACAAGTCTATTATTGATCTATTGTGGTAATTAAAAAAATATAAAATGAACTACTAATTTTTTAAAGAGGGTAATACTGAT
Source organism: Picea engelmannii (assembly GCA_009831015.1). Lineage (NCBI taxonomy): Eukaryota > Viridiplantae > Streptophyta > Pinopsida > Pinales > Pinaceae > Picea > Picea engelmannii. Next base: position 718,299 of record ML803345.1, on the reverse strand, counting down.
TCACCCCCCTTCTCAATATCCCAACAATTGGTATCAGAGCGGGTGCCTTCGGCACAATCTAAACAACTGAGAGCTAGATATTAAAGATGGATCAACAAGAGGGAATGTTTAACAAAAAAACACCATTGTTCAATGGAGGTGGCTATGCTCTATGGAAAATAAGGATGAAAAACTTCATGTTGGATCTTGGTTTTGATATCTAGAAATTTGTTGTAGATGGTTACACTGCACCAACTAATCCACCCAAATATGTTGCAGGAAAGAAAATATGCAATGACAACTCAAGAGTAGTTAATGCAATTCTAGGAGGGTTGGAAAATTCTATATGTGTGAAGTTTATGCATTGTAATTCAGCCAAAGAAATATGGGACAAATTGGAGGTTGTATATGAAGGGGATAACAAAGTCAAGGAAGCCAAACTATAGACCTATAGAACTCAGTTTGAAAATCTAAAAATGAAAGAAGAAGAGAACAATGTTGAATACCTTCACATGGTAGATGAAGTGGTTAATTCAATGAGATAAGTAGGAGAAGAACTTACAGATAAACCTATTGTGCAAATGATACTAAGGTCATTACCTAAGAGATATGATTAAAAGATATCTACAATTGAAGATATGCCTGATCTTGACACACTCACAGTTGATCAGCTTCATGGAATTTTTAAAGCATATGAAATGAGAACAGGAAATGATAAATCATAAAAAATAGAAACAACCTTTAAAGAATCTAAAACAAAGATGAGGCAGGAAAAAAATACCAATCATGAGTTATCATATATATCTCATGAGGAAACTTCGAACTTCATAAAGAAACTCAAGAAAGGGACATGGAAATACAAAGGAAAGATTCCCTAATGTATTTCAACTATGAAAAAATTGGACACTTTGCCAACAAATGTCCCCATCGTAAGATGGAGGAAAGTGATGATGAAGGAACCTTAAAAAATTAGAAGAAAATCAACACTAATAATAAAAATAAGTTCTACAAGAAAAATAAAACGTTCTTTAACCAATAAGACAACAGTTCATCAGAAGAAAATGAAGAAGATGAACCAGAGCTCCTATTTATGGGAATACAAACTCAAAATGATACACATTCAAAAGATGAATAAGAAGTGAACTTCGAAGAGGAAATCCTTAGTGTAATTGAAGAACTACGAAAAACTAAAAAACAAACCAGGGTACTAAGGGAAGAGCTTCTAGAGATTAAAGAAGTCACTAAATCAACAGAGAGGGAAGTTTCCAAAGCCATCAAAGAGTCAGAATAAACCATACGTGATTTGAAGTCCCATCTCCTGGAAGATAATGAAATTGAAGAAGACATTTTACAACAACTTAATGATAAAAAACAAGTATGTGAGAAACTATAAGTTGAGATTAAACTGGTAAAAAGTGAAATTGAGAAAGAAAAGAAGGGATCGCAATTTGAAAATAGTTCAAAGATCTTGGATGAAATTCTTAGTAGTCAAAGGTCACCAAACAAAAATATTGGTTTGGGATATACTCAAGACTCAACTTCTACATCACATTGATCTGTCAAGAAACCAAACAGTTAAGCAGATGCTCTGAAAAAATCATTAAGAAAAGAAGATAATAAGACAAAGATGATACCATTGGAAACTATTACACTTAAACATAAATCAATACTCCTTACTAGAGTAAAATATGACAAGAAAAATACAATCATCAGAAGGAATCCCCCTAAATATCTATTTATTGGATATTGTTACTCTTGCAATAATGTTGGACATAAGAAAGTACACTACGAAGCTTATGGGCAATACAATCATACAAATGTCCAAAGATATAAGAACAATAAGTACAATACAGATAATAGAAATCATAACTCATTTTATCTTTTGGAAGACTTCAGTAGTGAATTCCAAAAATGCAATAACTATGGTCATAAAGCAAGTGAATGTAGTTTGCCAAAATATGATAAAAAGACAAATATTTCCCATAATAAAAAAGAATAGAAGAAAAATAAAACAGAGTGCAATGCAGACTTATATGCAAGAAATCAATTATGTGAGTGGTATATAGACATTGGATGTTCCAAACACATGACTGGAGATCAAAGTAATTTTCTCAAGTTAAATAAGAAAGGAAAAGGAAAACTAACCTTTGGAGATAACATGTCAGCCAAGATACTAGGAAAAGACATTGTTAGTTTAGGAAATAATAAAAACAAAGTAGAATATGTACTTATGGTAGAAAATCTCAAACCAAATATCCTAAGTGTAATTCAGACATGTGATCAAGGTCACATACTTACTTTTGATTCTCAGAAATGTGAAATCAGAAAAAAGGACATTGGAAAGCTAGTGGCAGTTGCACCAAGAACATCTAGCAATGTGTATATCCTTGATATAGAAGAAGAATAAAAATGTTTTCAAAGACAAGTAGACGAACTATGGCTATGGAATAGAAGGTTGTTACATTTAAGCTTTGAAAACTTGATCAAATCCAACAAAAAAAAAAATAGTTAGGGACTTGCCAAAAGTGATTAAGCCTTTAGATTCTATTTGTAAACATTGTCAAATAGGAAAGAAAACAATATTTAGGTTCAAAACAAAAGAGAATTCCACAAAAAAAACATTAGATCTTATTCACATAGATATATGTTGACCAACCAAAAACATAACTACTTATGGTGAACAATATTTTATGTTGATTGTTGATGATTACACAAGATTGACCTGGGTATTATTTCTAAAAGAAAATTCAGAAGTCTTTGAGAAATTTAAAATATACAAAGCCCTTGTAGAAAATGAAACATATCTCAAAATTAAATGTATGAGATCAGACAATAGAGGATAATTCACCTCTAAAGATTTCATTCAATTATGTGAAAATCAAGGTATGAAAAGACATTTTTCATCTCCCGGGACTCCTCAACATAATGGAGTGGTAGAAAGGAAAAATATAACAGTTCAAGACGTTGCAAGAACCATGCTAAAAGAAGCCAAGATTCCAGACAAATTCTTGAGAGATGGAATCTACACAACAATTCACATACTTAATAGATCTTATTTGAGACCCAACCATGACAAAACCCCTTATGAACTATGGTTTGGAAGACCAACATTTGTAAAACACTTTAGACCTTTTGGAAGTAAATGTTACATAAAATAATGATGAAGATAACCTAGGAAAGTTTGATCCAAGATCTGATGAAGGAATATTCTTAGGATATTCATCTAATAAGAGAGAATACATATGTTATAATCTTAGACTACTAAAGATAGTGGAAAGTGCCAATGTAAAGATAGATAAGAGCATATCCCAAGGTATTGATAAAAAATATCAACAAGAAGATGATGATATAAAATATCGGCAGGAAGATGATGATGTAGAATCTCAACAAGAAGATGATAATGATGAAACATAGGAAATTGAACCACGTATGGATGAAGAATACAATGAAGAAACACCCTTGCCAAAAGATCCATCAAAAAGAGTTCAAAAGAATCATTTTGAAAGCCAGATTATTGGAGATAAAAGTGCAGTAGTGGAAACAAGATGGAAACTTGGTTTTGAATCAGAACAATAAATTTTATCCCTAATAGAACCTAATTCAGTTAAATAAGTTGTCAAAAGTAAAGATTGGATAAAATCAATGAATGAAGAACTAGAACAAATAGAAAAGAATCAGACTTGGGAACTAGTTCCAAGACCCAAGGACACAAATGTGATTGGAACCAAGTGGATATTCAAGAACAAACTAAATGAAAATAGAGAGATTATAAAGAACATATCCAGATTAGTTTGCAAAGGATATTCCCAAGTAGAAGGTATCGGTTTTGAGGAGACTTTTTCTCCAGTAGCAAGACATGAGGCCATTATAATGTTCTTGGCATTTACATGTTTTAGAAATTTCAAAATCTATCAGATGGATGTCCAATCATCATTCCTTAATGGAACACTAGAAGAATAAGTCTATTTTGAGAAACTAGAAGGTTTCTTGTTATCAGAAAATCAAGACTATGTGTGCAAACAAAAAAAGGCCCTATATGGTCTTAAACAATCCCCTAGAGCATGGTTCTCTAGGCTTGATCAATACTTACAAAAATAGGGATATAAGAGAGGGACTACTAACAAAACCCTACACATCAAAATTGAGGATCAAAACATGAATGTTGTGGTGGTATATGTAGATGAAATCATATTTTGGAGTAATCTTACTACACTAAGAAGAAAATTTGCAACAAAAATGCAAGAAGAGTTTGAAATGTCTATGCTAGGAGAACTGTCATTTTTCTTAGGTTTACAAGTAGATCAAACAGAAAATGGAATATTTGTTTCCCAAAGAAAATATATATCAAGGAAATGCTGAAGAAATTTCAAATGGAAGACAGTAAAACTATGGGTAATCCACTGGTCACTGGATGTAAACTAAGTCTAAAAGATGACTCACCAAAAGTAGACCAAACAATGTATAGATCAATGGTTGGACATTTTCTCTATTCAAAATCAACAAGACCTAACATCATACAGGCTATAGGAATTGTGGGGAGATTTCAATGCACCTAAAGAAACTCACTTAAAAGAAGTAAACATAATATTTAGATACCTTCAAGGCACCCTATAACTAGGATTATGGTATCCAAAAGATAAAGACTTCAATCTAACTGCATATACTGATGCAGATTGGGCCAGTAGCATAAATGATAGGAAAAACACCAATGGAGGATAATTTTTCTTAGGAAAAAGTTTGGTAGCATGGTCAAACAAGAAAAAAAGATGCACATAACTCTCTACAACAGAGGAAGAATACATTGTTGTTACATCCTGATGCACACAATTTCTTTGGATGATGCAAACATTAGAAGACCTACAAATAAGTTATAATAATCCCATTACTATTAATTGTGATAAAAATAGTTCCATAAGTATCTCTAAAAATCTAGTCATGTATTCTAAAACCAAACACATCCCAATTAGATACCATTTCCTAAGAGATCAGGATACTCAAAAAATAGTTAAAATAATGTATGTAGACACCAAAGAATAGATTGCAGAAATTTTCACAAAACCCTTGCCCAGGAGTACTTTTGAAAATCTTTGACATAAATTAGGAGTAATTCAAAAACCTCGTTAAAAAGAATAAAAACGTATCAGAAGGAGCACATGTTCAGGGGGAGCATTTCCACAGGGGGAGCTAAGAAAGATCCCCTCTACCATTGTTGTCAAAAGGGGAGGAAATTGATAAGGAAAGAAATTTCAAAAGGAAAAGGTTGCCATCAATGCCAAAGGGGGAGATTGTTGGACATATTGTGATTGAGGTGTTGTCATTGATGTCAACAATTGATGTAATTATGATGTGATGATGAGTTGTTATGAAAAAAATGCAGTGAAATCTATCTAAAGCTCAGGAGAGAAAGCATATTAAATTTCACGAGATCAACGCATATGCAGAAACACCATCATGATCAAATTCCCAACATATCAATGATGTTGATCAGTTAGAATCCAAGTACAAAAACAAATCTCATAAGGGAAATCACATTACAATGATATAAACAACATGCAAAGTAATCTACCAAAAATATCATAAGGGAAAGCACATTGCAATGATATAAACAACATGTAGAGGAATGTACCAAAAATATCAGAAGGGAAAGCACATTTCAATGATATAAACAAAATGTAGAGGAATCTACCAAAAATATCATAACGGAAAGCACATTACAAAAACACAATCAAGAGTGAAATCCCCACAGTAAAACTACAAAAGAATCGAGGGAGAATCATGTCCATTGATGTAGATTTCGAGACAAACATGGACCATCAGATCTAGGAGTTACAGAGGAGGACCTTTGGATCAAACATCCTATTAATTCCTGACTGTCATATCTCAGTAAGGGAAGATCAATGACAAAGAACCATTGTGGGATGCAAGGGTTGAGTTAATGATTGAACAAATTTATGTTCTGAAATCATCCCTGATCATTTATCTACTTTAGGAGCATTCTCGACCGTTAGATGAAGTCAATTTTCTCGATTTTTACTCGATGAATTTCACTTTGGGAGAATTGAGAATTGGGAGCATATAACTAAAAGTGTTAAAGGTTGAAATAAATATAGATCGTTGATCTAGAACTGATCACAACTGTCAGATCCATGAACATGACATGTACCACATCAAAAGATCCATGTCATCAAGGGCACGTTGCACAATCATATGGTAACAAGTGTCTAGGTCTATTTGGAATTTTAGGTTACGTAAGTCACAAATCTAGGTGACACGTGGTAGCCACTCGACCAATGCCAAGTCAACAATGATGTCAACAAGTTACGTCACTCTAGGATTTAGTCCTTCGGGGGAAACCAACAACTACCCAAAGCTCTGAAGGTTGAAATCAATACTGATCATTGATCTAATATCCTCCGGGATGAATCATGACCATTGGATCAAAACATTACACAATCTCTCCCATGTTGACTACTTCGGTGCTGAATAACTTTGGTGGAAATTGGAGCAACAATTACCTAAACCCCTGAAGGCCGAAGCCCAGAAGTAACAACTGTCGTTGATCTGAAGTAGAATATGGGAACCATCACATCATGAAACAATCAACTCTGACACTGACCAACTTCGATGAAAATTGGAACAACGATTACCCAAACCTATGAACCTTCGAAGTCCCAAAGTAAATGAGAACCATCCATATCAACCTTTGATTAAGTCATAGCCTTCATATTAAGCAGTGGAAGGATAAAGTAAGGATTAAAGCTAGACCTTTGATTTGGTTCTAAGATTCATGCTAAACATTAGATCAATCCTTGTGAGAAGTGAACGAGAACCAACCACTCAATTGCAAATTAAGTCATGGTCATCGATTTGTTTGAATAATATGCAAAATACATGATCGTCCATCTATGGAAGAAAAAATATTGACCATCCGATCTACTTTGGCAAAAACTACTCTAGAAGATTGGATGAGAGAGAAATCACGCGCAGGCCAAAGTATTAGAGGACTAGATTCCAACCCCCGGGCATGGGTTACAAACACATAAGACACGAGGCACTGGATACGTCACTTAATTAATAAGATCATTTTTTTGAGATATTGGTCAAATGTAAATGGTTTGAAGGAAGTGCCTCTGCAGGATTTGATTTATGCAACATTTGTAGAGACATGGAATCGAGCTAAATAAATCGATCCATACATGTGATCGACTTAAAAGCACTCTGAATTAATAGCCTACACAATGATGTTTGAATAATAATAAAGATTATTGTTAATTTAAAATGAAGACGTGTGATGGTCCAAACAAAGGGACAAAATGTTTCATAGCTCACACCAGTTGGAAGAGTATATAAACAAGATATAATGGTGAGAAGAAGGTTTCTCAGAAGTCTAGATCATAATATCAAAACAACAGTAGAGTCCAAGAAGAAAAAATGATGATTCTTATGAAGTGAGGGTGGAAGGGAGGAGCACGAAAGGATTCATATCCTTTAAGTGTAAGTTAAGGGAGATGGTTCTTCCTAGGGTTAGTTACCTAAAAACAAGGGAGTTGGTGCTTCCTAGGGTTGGTGCCCTAAAGAAACAAGGGAGTTGGTGCTTCCTAGGGTTGGTGTCCTAAAGAAGGGGATTTGTGTCTCTTAGATTTGGTGCTCTAAAAAGGATTGGTGTCCTTCACTATTCTTCATAAAACCCTTGTAATTCCTATTAATTATATTTATATAATTTCTTTTACAAATAAGTCTATTGTTGATCTATTATGGTAATTAACAAAATATAAAAGTAATTGATAATTGTTGAAAAAGGGTAATATTGATTCACCCCCCCCGCCCCCCCCTCTCATTATTCCAACATACACTTTCTTGTTGGCTGGTCGAAAAGGATTTTTCTCAACTACTATCTATGTATCTAAGCCTTGAGCCCAAAGAAATGAGTCATGCTCCCTGCAATGAAAAATAGATGCATGATCAAAACTCTCCTTAAACACCTGCAACTTTGAATGCTCCTCGTGTGTAACCATCATAAGGGGATCCATCCTCATATCATGAGTGCCAATCATTCCCTCATGTGTCACCATTGCTAAATATGGTGGAGTCTATGTTGTTGTCAATGATGAATATCTTGGCATGCTAAGATAGTAACAAGGCTCCTCAATATCCCTTTCCTTTTCTTCAACGAACTTAAGATCAAGGTCCCTATCCATTAACAATTGCAAGTAATCAAATTCCATCTCCTATAGTTCTTATTTGATGATGCGTAATTGATTCAGGTGGATATCGGTGGCCACCCACCTTTTCTGACTCGCTCAAAACAATTTTCTGACAATTTTGGCAATTTACTATTTTTAGCAGGTTTTAACTTCCGGGGCCATTTTGAGGGCATAAATGAAGGTTTTTTGAGATAGAGGTTCTCAATGATATTTGAAGGCAAAATTGAGCCCCCAAAATGAATCTTCTCGATGATATCTTTCCAACGAGCTATCATACGCCTAAAACGAAGATCGTATGCAAAAGTTACGACCTCAGGAAGTTGATTTACTAACTTACCCAAACAGGGCCCACATGACTTTTGGCGCTTCATATCCTACGGTTATGTTTTTGAATGTCTAGGGTTTTTGGCATTCCTGTTTATTGTAAAAAGGCCTTCAGAGCTTCATTGTACTCATCTTCTTGCAAATGCGAGTAGCCGTCACATCTCTTCTCAGAGATAAGATGCCACCATTCTAGCGAGTCTTTCACTCTGTATTTTTACAGTCTCTATACATTTATTTTACTAGTATAAATCATGTATTATTGTATCTCTATGTTTATGGTTGCATCTCTGATATATTTATGTTATATTATTGAATAGCTGTGATATCTCTGTGCATTTCTTTATTATATCATTTCTCTCATTTCGTGCGAAAAATAATCCGGATCAGTAATTGAGCACTAGTGATCCCATCTACCACTCCATTTTGTCTCTCCTCTATCTGAACCTTCCACATAATATATTTAATAAAATTATGAGTACCAACTTCCCTTGTCAACACTTGCACAATTTTCTCCTCATTGACCAATAATTAGTCCTCCAAACCCTGTCGAGGTACAATCACATCCTCATCATCACCAACATCATAACTAAGAACATAGTTACCGACTTAATGAGAACTGTGACCTCAAAACGAGAACTCTATGTTAGAAAAACAAGACCGCGGAGCAATAAAATAAAACAAATGCAGAAACAAAACACAGAAGACACAGAATACAAGAGAGACACAGATTTACGTGGTTCACCCAGTGTGGGCTACGTCCACCAGAGAAATTGCCAGGTCCTTCCTTTATTATTATCCAACAAATGAAGGGATACAACCTACAACAAAAGTTGTTGTAACTTCCTCTTCTTTCTCTCACAGTCTCCTCTCTCAGAATGCAATATTCACCATCATCCATAGCCGCGATACATTTCCCTCATAAAAGAGGGTTTCCTTCTAGGGCAGAAAACCCTAACATAATCTCTACCGTTAGATCTGCGACCTTATAATGAACGGTCCAGATTTACAATGAAATTACAATATACTTTTACAAGGCAATTTTTGTTTCGGGGGCTTCGCCCCCGAACCCCCGCTTGCCCCCAACCGGGGGAATACCCCCCCCGGACCCCACAGAGGGGGTACCCACCCTCTGCACTCCCCCGCATGGAAGAGTGTACATACTTTTGGGGTGTAAATACTTCATGGGGTATAAACACGGCTGAAAGTAAAAGACCTATAAATCAGGAAGATAATCAGGCTCCACAACCAACACTCTGGCCCTTAAAACCCATATTTTTGCGTAAAAAACATGAAAATCAACTCCCAAATCAAAAGGTGGTGCTATCGGTAGCACCATTTTTTAAATGTCGTCAAAATTACAAAATTTTTCAAACATAGCCTTCAAAACTCAGACAGTGGCTCAGAAATTTTTTTAAAATCAACACCTAAATCAAAAACTGATACCACGTAAAAAAAAAAATTTCCTAAACGTGAAAATCATAGCTATTTATGACCTAATTGAAATTGTAATATTGACAACAAAACCCTATGTAAATAAACAGCCCAAAATTGGACTCTAAATGGTCCCTAAATTTATTTACATTTTTTTTTTTAATTTACATTAAAAAACAAATAAATAGAAAGAACACAATCTTCACAAATAAATATTTTTTTTAAATGACCAAAAAACACATTAAAAAAAATATATTATAAATTCAATTAAAGAATAAAATAAAAAAGATTAAAAAGCAAT